>RJWT010002364.1:0-41293 GCA_004365215.1 Cuniculus paca | reverse complement strand
CCTTAATATTTTAGAATATGATAGTTCAACACAAATGATCAGATAGAATTTGTTTTCATGTCCTATATAAAACCATTCTTTATTCATTTCACTCTTATTTAATAATCTATCCAATAAATTCACATTAGAATGAAATGCTAGGGAAGAAATTTATGTTGGTTTACTCACTAGTATATTTTCTCTTGTTAGATGAGAGCTATGCACACTTGATGCATCTCAACTCTTTACCCAGACATTCAGAATGTATTCCATGGTCATGATCCTTAAGTTTTTCTCCTACTTCATTATAGGACTCTTACTCATTCCTCCTTATTTGGTCACCTTACCAGTGTTGAGTCTTAACTCTAAGCCATCTCAAGTGTGTTTTTGAAGAGGGAAGATGTGAATAAACTATGCTTCTTTACCTCCTCTCCACCATCTTCTGGTACTCCACTCTTGCCAAGAACCCTCTGCACATGGCCTGGGTTCGTGTAATCAGTTGGGCCAGCTTGTCATCTCTCATCTCCTCTAGGAGCCCCAGAAGACCAGCTTTGAAAAAGACCTGGGCATAAGCAATGGTACAGATAAGAAACCACACATAAATTGTAAAGGGACAAGAAAAGCGTCAAGTTGGATTTAGAGACCATTACCTTGGTGTGACCAAATTTATACTGGGTGTGGTCAATGTCAATGGACCCAAGGAGCTTCTCAGAAGCCTTCTTGCTGTCAATGTACTGTCCTTCAGGGATAGCACTTGCATTTAATACCTTGTATCTGTTAAAGTAAATATTTAACCCTGTTAAAGTAAATTTTTAAAAACCTAGCTTACTAATGAAAAATAGTAGCTATGTGATTCATTTTAAAAACTGGAGCTTTTTAAAAATAGGGAGAACATATTTAAAACAGGGAGGACATATTTCACATGGATGTTCAACTTGTTGGCTATCAATTTCTAACTATTTTCCCTTTCTGTGAAGTTGCAATTTTCCTTTCTGCATCAAACCTCGTTCTCAGGAAAGGATTATATATAATCTTGTTCATATAAGGTGCAGATAGCCTATAAAATGTAATGCATGAGCTTTGCTGGTTAAATTTGCTTTTTTAAGATCCCGAGTCCAAGACAGCTATTTTCTGTTGAGGAATCTTGTAGAAAGTACTTTTGATATGGGAAACTTTCCTAATCATCTAAAAACACACTTAGGGGTGGGTGCCTTGGTCTTGAGCCTGAGCATCCTCTGTCAACTCTACCACACCTACATTTAGGTAAGACCAACTCCCTGAAGTGCTCTCCAGGCCTCTTCTTTGAATCTCAAAATGGGATTATCTAGGGAGAAGGAAAGGGTTCTAAGGAGCTATCATTGTGACATGTCCCCTCTGTTTCTGGGAAACATTTGGAGGCCAATGTGTGAAAGAAAAATAAAGAGATGAAACCAAAATAAGTTAAAGAAAATGACTTATTTGGATCCACCTGCATGGGAGAGTTCCTAACTCAGCCACTTATTCACTGTGTGACTTGAGCAAATAATTAAATCTTTCTGAGAATCAGTTTATTCACCTGTAAAATGAGATCATGATAGTATTCACCTCTATTTATATTTTGTGAAGATCAAATGAGATAACCCAAACATATTAAGTAGTGAAAAAAGTATTTCTCATAATTATTGAAATTAGTGTGCATATCTATTACTTAAGTCAGTTGCTTGGTAAATCTGGTTAAAAAAAAATTCTGCCCAGTGTTTAAAAATGTAGTACAGTTATACCTGTCTTTTAAAAGTGTTCTGCACTTATAATTTTTACTTCTTTGTAGCAAGTTAAAAACAACAGAGACGTATTTTTCACTAAATTGATTTGCTTGCATTGAATTTGTTCATACTAAACTTCAAAATATACCATAATTAGGAGAGTCTAACCTCTGTTTGAAGTCCGCATAAAGGATTCTGCTTGGGAACCCTTTCCTACAGATGCGGATGCCTTCCAGCACACCATTACACCTCAGCTGGTGCAGGACAAGTTCGTGTTCCATGGCACCTGAAAGTATATATGTTTTTCACTGTAGAGTCTTGAAGAAGGCAGTGTGGCAATAGCACTTTGTACCTTCACTCCAGGACTTCTTACCAGGAGTTTTAGTTTCATTGGGGATGATACACCTCACAAAATGTGGATGGGTACTTCTGAGGTTGGTCATCAGCTTGTTCAAATTCTCCTGTAAAATCAAGAACAATCTTGTCCTCTCAGACTACTCACATGGTTATGAGCAGTTGATGATGTCTATAAAATCGATCTACATATGTGGGTTCAATGACCAGTACGGACTGTTTTCATTTAAGTAAGCACCTTGAATACTTCTGAGATGTATTTCTTCCTCATATATCTTTCTGCATCTGAGTTAGCAGGAGCTGCACATATAAAGCAGTCTGACATGTGCTCCTTTTTAGTTTATACCAGCACCATCCTTCTTTCTACGCCAGTCCTTGGCCACCCAAAGAATTTCCAGCGGCATTCTTTGTCTTCTGACACTAAACCATTGTCTTCTACTAAACCTCAGTTCTCTGCAAGGAAATGCAGGCCTGCTACCTTTGGGTCTCTTCTCATAAATATAGCTCCCTTTTTCCATCTTTATCAATTTTTAAAGCAAGAGCAAGGCTACCACATTAGCTTCATTGTAGGTTACCTGCTAGAGTTGATGTCTTTTAATCTCTCTGTACCTGTCATTGCTCCTTGTCATGACAACTAGATTATGAATACTACAGCACTAAGTTTTATAAAATTTCCTATGAAATATTATTACTTGATTTGGTATGCAAAGTGAGATAATACTTTCTGAATAATTTAAATATGTTCCCTCCAAAGTTACATCATCAAGAGTTGTTAGTTTATATTGGTGCTTTCCTATGGTCTCCTAGAAAAAAGATCTTAAGCTTTTTAAAACAAATTCCAAAAGTAACTGGGAAATGTCAAGAAAAGTTTCTTCCTTACTCTAAAAAGGGCAGACACGGTCTGGAAAGAAGAACCCTTCTTCTTGCCACCCTTCTTGACAGGCGCACTTGCCTCTGAGGGAAAGAAAGAAAAAATATCATACAATTACACTTTTGAATTGACAGGGCTGCATCTTTCTTATTTGCTGATTTCTGTTGTCATCAAGTAAAGTATTATCCCCACCCTATTAGCAATCTGGTTGAATCTTACTTTGTAGCTAATCTTTACATCTATTGTTCTATGATTATTTTTCCACTGGGAAATGATGTGAAGGGCATTCACCTCACCATGGAGATTAGGACATTTGGGGACACACTAACTTCAGAAACCACCAGATGCCAACACTAAGAGGCAGTTACTAGGTTGTCTTAAATATCCACAGATACTCAGTGTGATAAAGAATCATACAAGCTGAGACATTGGCTAGAACATGATAGTTCCACTCTGACCCTTTGCTGAAGGCCCCTGTCAGCAGTGGGGTGAGGTACACATTGTAATTACAATGCAGCCTACCTACTTAATGCTTGGAGGAATAAGAGGTTTGGCCTACAAACCTTCCAGGAGTATGAGATCACCAGCTTCAATCTGACATAAAATTTTATAATAGCTACAGGAAGTGTTAGACATTTGCACATTACCTCCTTCACCAGTTTGAGCTCCCGAGAAGAGGTGAGCTAGAGTTTTCAGTGAAGACTTCTGGTACAGCCCAACCACGGTCTCATTCAGGGGGTCCTTGTTCTTTTCCAGCCATCCAGCAATGTTGTAGTCCACGGTGCCCGCATAGTGAATCAGGGAGAAGTGGGCCTCAACTTTGCCTTTGACCACCTTGGGCTTCTGGAAGTTGGCGGACTTGCCCAGGTGCTGGTCGTACAGCTTGTTCTTGAAGGAGGTGTCTGTTGCCTTGGGGAACATGCACTCCTCCTCCAGGATGGAGAAGATGCCCATTGGCTGGATTTAAAGCAAGGCAAAAGGCATCTGTGTGAGTACAAGCAGTAGAGGGCATGGCCAGAGGGTGCTGAGTGGAGGACTAGGTTACCTTCTCGATGAGCTCGATGCAGGCAGCCAGGTCCATCCCGAAGTCAATGAACGTCCACTCGATGCCTTCCTTCTTGTACTCCTCCTGCTCCAGCACGAACATGTGGTGGTTGAAAAACTGTTGCAGCTTCTCGTTGGTGAAGTTGATGCACAACTGCTCCAGGGTGTTGAACTAAGGAAGCAGATTTGGTTACTTCTCTTTAGCAAGTTGAACATTTTGTAAAAGACAGGAATTTTTAAAATTAAAAATGAGTCCAAGAGCCTTCAGAGTGATGTCAGAATCATTGGGCTAAAGACACTTCTCTGAAATACAACCTGACAAGTGTGGAAGGTTTCAGGACACATGGAAGCTACTTTTTCTTCTAGTGTCATTTTATAGAAAATCCTAAATCAGTATTAATACTTTGTTCTGCATTTGTTTACTCAGATATTTTTCTGAGTTTCTACTTAATCATTCCATATTTATTCCCATTATCTTCTACATTTTTCAGAGGGCTCATTGTTGCATGTGGACTCCTGCAAGAGCCAAATGACAGCCTATGAGAAGCTAGCTAGTAGTCTCTACTGCATGGATTACAGAGAAGTCCGCACTTCCAGTGAGCAATAATTGCTACTGTTGCTCCTTTTTACTGTGAAATGAAAAAAATTAAGATACATGCCAAAGATTACACAGTATGGTAACACATATGAGTATTTTTTTACAACTTACCACATGTCAACATTGACTAGATATAAGTGGTAGAATAGCATGGACTATTTTCCCTTTCCTCCTATATTTTCTGTAATGCCCAAGTTTCACTTTAATAATTAGAAAAGAGAGCCGGGCGTGGTGGCTCACGCCTGTAATCCCAGCACTTGGGAGGCTGAGACAGGCGGATTGTTGTGAGTTCGAGACCAGCCTGGGCTACAAAGTGAGCTCAAGGTCAGCCTGAATGGCATAGTGAAACCCGGTCTCAAAAACAGGGCTGGGGATCTAGCTCAGCGGTCTAAGTGCCTGACCAGCAAGCGCAAGGTTGTGAGTTCAATCCCCAGTGCCACAAAAAAAAAAAAAATTAGAAAAGAGATAAACTTATTTAAAACCATAAGAAGGAAAAATATATTTCATAATTAAAATGAATTTTTATTTCATGATGTCATGTTAATCACTCTTAAAAACTAAATGCACTTGTTTTTTTGTTTTTTTATTCGGCACCAGGGATTGAACTCATGACCTTGTACTTGCCAGGCAAGCACTTAGGCCACTGAGCTACATCCCCAACCCTAAATGCATTTGTTGATGCTGACTCCAAATCATTAAGCTTTTCCAACTTTTGTTATCTACCTAAGTATTTCTGAATGATTTCTCCACCACATATTCTGAGATTTTATGTGTTGCTAAGGCTTGCTTTGACATTTTCTTGTCAACTTCATTTTGCTTTGTGAGATTTTTAGGCACCCCTTCATAACACCATCCTAATTCATAACTTCTTTCAGATCACATATATATTGAGGGATTTTCATTATGTGCATGTTTTTATAGAGATTAATTGCCACTACAATAAATGATTAGTACCTGCCAAATCAATCTCTTTCAAGTCTTAATATAACTGACAGCAATAAGAAAAGTCATAATATTCACAAAGTCTTATTAAAATTTCCTTTGCCTTACTATAAAATTCCTTCACCAACTAGCTCCTAACTCACATCAAAGATCTCAAAGCCAGCGATGTCCAAGACCCCGATGAAGTACTGCCTGGGCTGCTTGGTGTCCAGCTGCTGGTTGATGCGGGTGACCATCCACAGGAACATCTTCTCATAGACAGCCTTGGCCAGGGCGCCCACTGCATTGGTCACCTTGGAAGGCAAAGATATAACTTTTTAAGTTATCTGAGGACTATAAAACTCTTTCTGTCCTGCAGTGATTTTGAATTAGCACCTACTTGCTCTACAGTCTGGCCTTTGGTGACATACTCATTGCCGACCTTGACTCTGGGGAAGCAGAGGGCCTTGAGCAGGTCGGCAGAGTTCAGACCCTGCAGATAGGCTGCCTTGTCAGCAACTAAAAGGAAGAAAAGAGAAAAATGGTATTAAGCCTCACAGAAACCCACTTTCTCAAAATTCTTTTAAGCTATGTGTATTTTGTACATTGTTTTCTGTGTGTCTTTTTTAATATTCTTGTCCATTTTTTGGTCACTAAGTTCAAGGCTTCAGTTGTGAGTAGTTTGTCCTAAAGAACTTCAGAAATTATTGGAAATACTAATCTAATACCCATACTTCACATAGTATAGTATTTAGGTATACTTTAAAACTCCATTTTAAAAAGTGAATTTGTCTCCTCTAGGAAAACAGGTAACAAGAATTTGATTTTGAAGCAAATGTAAAATCAGGTAGATGATGCAGCTGATACCTTCAGTGCCATCTGGCTCTGCTTGCTCCTCGCGCTGCTTTTGCTTGAATTTCATGTTCCCATAATGCATCACAGCCCCAGTGAGCTTATAAATGGAGACCTTCTCATCATTAGTGAAGCCCAGAATATCAATAGCACTCTGTTAATACAACCAGTAGGATAACTGTTAGGTTACGGTCTATACACTTGCTATTTATACTTTATAGTTTCAATTCTTGACTTCAAACTGAGGTCAAACTGAGGGAACTACATTACTAGTGCTAATGAGGGAAGGGGTTTCTTAGATTGGGTGTAGAAAGACCTGCTCAGCCAATGGCCAGCACAGAACAGTAGAATTATAGGTGTAGAACATCCGAAGGAAGATTTGAAGTAAATTTAGCATAGGGAACAAAGATAGAAAATTTAAGATACTTGTTATTTTGAGAGGTGGTTTGGATTTTTGCAAGTAGACTTCAAAAAGGTTTGGGTAAGTTCCAAAATGACAAATTTAAAAACATGAGGGAAAAAAGGATAAAATGGAAACAAAGCTTTGTAAATAAGGAGGAGAAGAGTAATTGAAGAGAGAGGAGGGGAATGGGAAAAAAAGAGGAACTAAGATATATCATGCATTGGTACAAATTACCTATGATGATTGTAATCGTTAGGTATATCTAAATTGTACCAATAAACTTAATTAAGAGTTAAAAAAAAGCAAAATGACAAATCTTTAGAAGACCATTACAAGGAAAACAAAGTGTTACATTTCCACTTGTTAATCTTTTTATTTGCCTCTTTGGGCCACATATATGCTCATCATCCCTTAAATCTTTCTTTGATATTTCTACCAGGGACTGAGTGTTTATCTGAATGGACCACTGCTCTGATCCAACACAGTAACTCTAGGCATTTTTGTGTTCTACTTACATCTGTGGCCATCAGCTCTTCCTGATCATCAATGCTGGCCACACTGATCTCCCCTTGACTGACAAATGGATAATCATATGGGTTTGTGGTAATCAGAAGCATTTCTAAGCACATAGAACAGAGCAAAGATAAACATGATCATCCTCTTCATTAAAGCAAGAGATTTTTAGGTAAATTCTTTAGACACCATATGCTATTTGGTTGAAAGATACTTTATGGGCACTTAAAGATATTTAGCATCATCTCAAACGCCTTGACGCTGATGCTGTATTATCTCTCATCATTCCCTATTTTTAATACACCGCCACAGTATAATACAATAAAGATAATTACATACGGGAAGAGTTGTATGTGTAAGCATACTCACTGTAGTCTTATCTACTTAAAATTCAGAATTGGAAGAAACCTAAATAACCATAAAAGGGCGAGGGTATGTTGAAGTAAATTGTTCTTATCTCAAGAATGAAACACTATGTAACCTTTAAAAATAATAATGCGGAGGTACTATATTTATGGACAAGAAGAAAACTATGATAAACTCAATGAAAAAACAAATTGCAAAATAGCACATACCTATTATTTCAATTATGTAAAATATATTTGTGTATCCATATGTAATGATATAAAATGACTAGAACGATGTTTATCCAACTGTTTATAGTCGTTGTAGATATATAATAGTGGTAGAAATTAGAGGTGTTATTTTTTTTTCTTGTGCATTTTTCTAGCAAGTACATACAAATTTTTACAAAATTATAAAAGTTTTTTTTTTCAGTGTTGGCGACAGAACCCAGAACCTTATGCATTCTAGCAAAGTACTCTAACACTGAGCTGCATTCCCAGCCCTACATACAAAGTTATTTAAAAAAAAAATCTATAAACTCAACAAAATTCAGATATGGCATACTAGGTTGGACCATGCTTGTAATTTTGAAGAAATCATGACACTTCTTACCAATTAGTTCTGGTTTCTTGTTTGATGTGATCTGATAAAAGATGTGGTAGCTTCTTTCAGCTTTAAGCTGGAAAGTAACTCTAGACTTCTCTAACAGATCTGGAAAGGGAACAAACAATAAACAGGAAAAAATATTTTTAAAGTATGACATGCACATTTGATTTTTGGTCAGTTTAGTAGGTCATGAGAAATAGTTGATTTTAAAGGGTATCCAAGCACTTACATGTTTCAATATCAGCAGAAGCTAGTTTTCCTGTAGTGCCAAAGTGGATTCTGATGAATTTACCCTTGAAAGAAAACTAAAATTACTACCTTGTTTTTCATTACTACTGCAAAATCCAAAACACTTGAAATACTAGTGCTTTAATATTAAATAAGTTCAGAAACTGTTCACATAAGAAAGAAAAATGTCTATCTTTTATCTTGCAAGTAAAATAATTTTCTTTGATTTAAAAAATTGTGAACATAAGTATATAGCATAACAGATCTGTTATTTAGCTTGATTCAGTTTAATGATTTATATATACATTAAAACATTACATTGTGCTCCCTAAATATATGTAATTATTGTCAATTAAAATAAATAAAAATTTTAAAGTGTAAATAATCGATAATGACAGATAGGAACTCAGGGAGTCACATATTCTTTCAGACACAGCTTTTGATTTATGGTTGGAGGAAAAAAAACAGTGTAACATAATGTGAACAAAGTATTCATGGAATGTATTCACAAACATCCCATGAATTTTTACCAGTGTACAGTACCCATCGTAGTATCCAAAAGACTTACAAAGCGAGAGGAGTTGTCATTCCTCACAGTCTTGGCGTTGCCAAAGGCCTCCAGTAGGGGGTTGGCACTGATGATTTGATCTTCCAGTGTCCCCTGCAAAGGCAAGAGCAGTTCTTGCATCTGGTACTTGAGGGTTTCTTGCATGAGAGCCCCAACAGAGCCTGGATTCTGACCATGGTGATCAGACTCACCTGCATTTTTCCAGAAGTTTGTTCCTCCTTCTTCTTGTCGCCAGTAACTGCAATTGTTGCAAAGTACTGGATGACACGTTTCGTGTTCACAGTCTTCCCTGCACCAGATTCTCCACTGTCAAACCAAAACAAAGTAGGTGAAGTCCCAAAGCTGATAGCTATCATAGCCGTAAAAAGAAAGTATAAAATCTACATACGTGATCAGGATCGACTGATTCTCCCGGTCTACAAAAGAAAAATTATAGACATTTTAATGCATTGTAAATGACAAATGAAATAAAATGGAACTAGGTATTTTTCAGTCTGGGTTTTGCAATCCTTAGAACTTGGTGGCTCTAGGCTGTCATTTTACTTGTACCTCCATGCCTCTCCCTCCTCCAGTACTTTAGCAGACATGTACCCATTCAAACTGAACACTACTGCTTATATATATCTTATATTCAAGTCTTCCAAGAAACATTTCATTGAAGAAAAGATTATATGTGAAAGAAAATGATTGACAGTCATAATACAAGTAATAATCATGTGCTGTATTTTTCTGAAGCACCAGACCTCCTTTTTAACACTATGTTATTAAATAAATATCAAAAGTAGGCTTATTTTTAGTTGAGTCTCAATGAAAGTCTGAGTTAGTGGCATACTTATTGTGGGTGGAAGAAATAATGAAAGATGAGCATTGGGGATATTATTAGTAAAGTAAATGCGGTAGCTTTGGAAGGACTCATGATTTTAGCCCTGTTTTTAGAGGGAGATAAAAGATTGTTTTGATGAGAAATGAGGAATTCTTTAACCCATTTCCAAACATGCCATACGTACCATAGATGTGGATAGCTAGGACAATATTTTAGGAAGCAGATTCAAGGTGTAACTATCTTAGAACCAAATAAAATCCATAGCCTGCTTACATTTGTGCTGGGCTAAAAGCAATAGTATTTTTGCCATCCTTGACATGTGGAGACTATGTATTTAGTGACAATTTATCATATTGAGAGTAGAATCACAGATGCAAAGTTTATTCTGTTTTTGGCTCATAATAATTCAGAGTCAGTTGGTATATATGATTGTATGAATAATAGTATGTATGTATGTGTGTGTATATGCACCTATAGATATGCTTGTGTTTTTGGTCAAGTTCATTTGAGTTTTGGAGTCATTCAAAAATAAATTAGCTAATCATGGTCAATCTCTGTTGGCCATTATGTCATATCTTACAAATATACCAGCCTTGACTAGAGGAGATCATTTTAGAGTATGTCTGAGACTCTCCTATGGTTCTGTTCTGAAAAGACTATGCATACACAAAGCATCAGGCTCACTCACCAGTCAGCATGAACTGATAGGCATTGTCAGAGATGGAGAAGATGTGGGGCGGGGCCTCCTGGCGCTTTTTGCCTCTGTAGGCAGTCACCACCTCAGGGTTGTACACCGGCAGCCACTTGTAGGGGTTGACGGTGACACAGAAGAGGCCTGAGTAGGTCTGTGCAAAGGAGAAATAAATAATTGTCCAATGGTCTTTTCTGTTATTCACTTACTAATTGGGTTTTAGCAAAAAAGAGTGCTTTAAGTGAGTATTCTCCATTTCTTCAAAGGACCAGCATGAAAACTAGTTGCAGATTCATCAATGGGACAATAACATTCTTAAAGATTTCTTCTTGCTTCCTCAGGACCTGTCACAGTGATTTTCACATAGCATGGTTTTAGAGCTCCAAAACCATGGTTGTTTGCTTCTATATGTGTCTTACGATACATGTTCACTATTACATGGAGAGTAGAGATAATTTAAATTTATAGTAACACAAATTTGCATATATGTGTCCAAAAATAAGGGAGCAGCTAGGTGAACTATGATAAATCTTAATATAACATGATGCGGGCCTTTAAAACATAATCATGATTGTATGTGATGATGCTAGGAAAATGTTTGTAAAATATTTTTAAGTTGTAAAGAGACAGAAAACAAAATGATGTAAATTTATTATGGTTACAACAGAGGGATTTAAAAATCTTTGACAACAAGTCTAGGAAAGGCACCAATCAATTAAAATGAATGTTGACTACAAATACCAGGACATCTACATAGATGGAGTCCAGCTAAATATCACCACTGATTAAACTATGCAAACATATGAATGTAACATATGCATTTGATTAAAAAAAAAGTTTACCGGTGGTATGTTGTATGACAGCCCCCTCCAAAAAAGTAGAAGAAAACGAATAAGATTAAGTCCCTTGGGGTGTTCCCAGTCAGCGTAGGAGACACTGATGCAAATGAATGATTCAGGAAAACTATGGTCAATGTGATGGCAAGGACAGAAACAATAGGACAGCATACCCAACTCTGTATGTAATTTGGATCCCAGATGGAAGGAACTAGAGCACACAGATACAATTATTATTATTTGAGGGAAGTGAAAATGAGTGTAATTTGGTGCTTAAAAAAGGTGAAACCCATAAAAAATAGAATAAAATATAAATTTATCGTTCTCCTTTCTGGAAGGATTCTGATTGAAAGAGAGATGTGTGAAGAAGTGATTGAGATGTAAGCAGTAACTGTTTAACTGTTCAGGGATCCTTGGACCAACTCAACCAATGAGAACAGTGGCCTTTGTAAGCATTGGATGAGAAGACAAGGATGGAGTGTTGACTGTTGGACTTTTAACTACTATGCTACTACTGAAATCACAGTGGAAGCTAGAAGGGTACATGCCGATGACAGTCAAGACCCCTGGTGGGACACTCACGTAGATCATCCAGGCTGCGTAACGCTCTTTGAGGTTGTACAGCACTGCAGGCTCATGCAGGTGAGTCATCATGGCCATGTCCTCGATCTTGTCAAATTTGGGAGGGTTCATGGGGAACACCTGGTCATCTTTCACTGTCAGGGTCTGATAAACAAGGAAAATAACCCATGACATCAATTGAGTGACCATATTCCTGAAGATTCAACAGAATGTGGCAGTCTCCTGGGTCTCTACTCACCGCTCCCGCTTCAGTTTTCACAGTTACTTTTCCTGCTTCTTTGCTCTGAATAGTTCCTTTGACAAAGGATTCCTTGGGCTCCGCCACAAAGACAGAGGTCTTGGCATCAAAGGGCCTATTCTGGGCCTCAATGCGCTCCTTTTCCGACTTTCGGAGGAAAGGAGCAGCCTCCCCAAAAACAGCCATTTCTGAGTCAGAACTCATGGCTGCTGTACTCAGAGGTCCTAAAGGGAATAAAACATTTCACACTAGATAGTCTGGACTGCTTTGTATCTTAGTAAGTCTTTTTTTTTTTTTTTTTTTTTTTTTTTTTGCGGTACCGGGGATTGAACCCACGACCTTGCACTTGCCAGGCAGGCGCTTAGACTGCTGAGCTAGATCCCCAGCCCTAAGTCTTTATATTAATTATGTTTCATGAATCAGTTGGAAATTCCACTATTCCAGGCAACAAACATATCACAAAAACCAAAATACATCTGGTGGTCACTATACACCCAATATGTATTCAAGCCTTTGCCTCCATTACTTCCTTCTTTTGTCCTCCAAGACTTGCGTTCCAATCAGAAAGCAGGTTATAGAGCTAGTGCTCCTGCCAAGTAGCTTGTGACCTTGCGTGAGTTACTTGATCTTTTTGAACCTCAGTGTGTCCATCTTTAGAATAGCAATTACAATACCTGCCTTTTAAAAGTTATAACCTTTGAGATAGGGTGAAGATGCTTTGAGCAAAAAGTTAAAATAATAAAATTTAAAATAATAATAAGTAATAATTTAAGATTGTTTAGGCTACCACTTACATACAAAATGTCATTTACTATAATGTCACAAAATTTCAGGTCTTGCCACATAATTATGGATAGTAAGAGAACATTATTTACTCCTTTAGATGTTCAGCCAAATTTGCCCAAATGGTTTTGTGGAGATGATAATTTTATCTCTTTTCCCTCTCTTTTACTTGGGTGCTTAGTAGATATACCATAATATAATTTCTTTGTATATTAAATAAAGTTAATCGGCTTAGCCCACTTTAGCTAACGAAGGATAAAACACATAGCCAATTTTATCCTCATTCTCCTGCATTGCAGAGACCCTTTTGCTCTTCCAAATTTCCTTGGAAAAATGCAGGCCTTTGTTACTCCATTTTGTTATCTGCAGGTTGCCCGTGGTATCAGAAGAATGCAAGCTTAGGCAAAGAATGCTGCAGAAGTCAATTGCTTGAAACGCATTTAATCCACTATCCCAGCCTCCCTCTTTAGAAATGCAATATGTAGTAGATGGACTGATTAATACCGTTATTATACATAACAAAATTCCATAGTGTTTTAGTTTTATCTAGCAGTTGGTGTTTTGAAAAGTGACTTAAAAAAAAGACTTTAAGAAATTTAAAGGCAATATTGTCCTATTACTTCCTTTCTATTTGTTAGATACTATATTTACTAAACGAATTCTGTTACACAACTTTTACCAAATCTGAACTTTTTAGTATAGGAATGAGTGCAGTTTTTTTTCCTGCAAAGGCAAAATAATATTCTATTAAAAATTATTCTTTTGTTCAAATACCACGCCATCAGTGCTGGAGTCATAAGTATGAGAGGTCTCCCTCTCTCCCTCTCCAGCCCATTTCCTGAAGTACAGTTGTTACAGGGTATTTACTGAGACAAGCTCTTTCTTAGAGGTTGCTGAGTGACATAAATTCATCCCAGAGGCTGTCATATTCATCTCCAGGAACTGGTTAGTCCAAACCTTACCTTGTTAGCAAGCGAGAAGGTGTAGCCTGGAAGTAAGACAGTTCTGAACAAGAAAAGGAAAAAGATCTTGATTAGTTTAACCAAAAGGGAAAGGAAATTCTATTTGCAGCATTGCTTGCTATTGTAAGCAGAAGGGAGCACAATTCACAGATGTAAAGTGGGAAGTAGCAGAGGCAACAGTACCAGAACCAGCAGCAGCAGCAGCCGAGGCAACGTGGCCAGTGTCCCTCTTCAAAGACCCGTCCAGCCCCCACTTACCTTGGAGCTTTTTAAAGCAGGACAGTCAGTCTCATTCCGAGGGCTTTTTTATATGGATAGTTATGGAAACAATGCAGCTGCCTCTTCTTTCTTAAGTCAAAAGGAATTGTTTGGCAAAAAACCTCCTGGCAATCTAGTGTCCCTGCATGATTCTCATTCATATTAAGAATGGTTGGATATAATTAGAAATATTTTTCTTATTGAGTATGTGGATAAATCTCCTATGGATAATTTGAGAAGGTGATCTGCAAGGAAGATTCAGGCTGATGAATAGACAGTGGCTGGGGAGCCAGGATACCTGGCTTCTTGCATAACTTCTTTTTGGCCACCCTAGGCATAGCATTCCTGACTGCCTTGCATCACGTTTGGATGGTTCACATATTAAGTGATATAAATAAAATACAAATATTTATTTTAATTTTGTGAGTGTTAATTTTCACTTGTTAATCCCTACTTTCCAGCCCTGCAAAACTAAGTAATGAACCTTCAACAATTTAAAAAGAAAGTTCTCTTTTTGTTTTTCCAGTTTTTCTCATAGTTCTGGCATTTTCCTAAGTCTTATAAAAAAGCACTTTTTTACTATTTGCTTTTGCCCAAGCTGTTCCTTCTACACAGCACACCATTCTCTATGCCCCTCATTAATTTGAATAAGAAAGGTTGAATATTTTCTAGCAGCAAAAGTTGATTTTAGAGAATACTTTCCAATGTGTTTTATGTCATAGCTCCAGAAAAACTGACGATAGTAATGTAGCACTCAGGAGGAACATGGACAAGATTTGGCTATAAATGACTTGATGAAAACATTTCTTTTTCATCTTTCTTAATGTAATATATGTAGCATAAATTTTAAATACTAACTGTGGCTTAAACTTCCAAATAATATATTTTTGGAACCTTCAAGGAGAAGCTTGAACTAGCTTCCACACAAAAAAAGTTTGTTTTTATGTCTGGCTTTATTCTTTGAAGGTGACTCACATTTTTTGATCAAAATTTTTTAAATGATGAGGATAATATCTAATTCCTGGATAATAACCATTGGACATATCTTTGCACAAAAAAAGGGATTAAAGGTATACAATCAAGCTCTTTACAGCTGTCGAAACTATATTTTTAAAACTTGCCAGTTCTTTTTCTTTCATTGATAAAAGATAATGTTAATTTTCTAGGGTAATAAGAATAAAATTCTAAACCATTTGAATTCTTTTCTGTATCAAATATTTCAAAAATCAATGAACCCCTAATCTTCACAGTATTCATGTGCTAAAAGGGTCCTCCAGTTACTAAGCTGATTGAAGGGTACATTGGTTACAGATACACAGCAGTGGCTAATATACTCAAAGTTCAAGTCTCTACCAGGATACCCTACTCAGCTTTGCAACACTTTTCCTCTGGCTAGCAGCACTCTTGGCTTCCTGCCCTGCCCTGGAGCATCCTGGAACCAGCTTCCCAGTAATCCCAGGGGTCTTGATTAGCATCATACTCTCAGCTAGCTGTTTAAATTTTTCTTGGTTCCCTCCACTCAACACATGGCAAATGCTACCATTGTGCTTACCCCCTTTGGGGATTTGGGAATGACTGTCAAACTCTAATACAGAGGTCACTTCCCAAAGTTCTGCCCCCAACTCATGTCTATCTAACCATTCTGAGACTGAAGGAATCAACATTTCATGGCACATCTGTAACTTTTCTTTTATTGGAACACATACTGGCTGGACAGTTCACTAAAAAGAGCAGTGATGTTATTTCCCCACTAGGCATCATTTTTAGTGCTAACTCCAATATTTTCATATTCTTTTGTTCTATTCCTGCTGCCTTGGGCATTTACCTTATGCTTTCTTAAATATTTCTTTTCTTTTTTCTGGTACCTGTGATAGAACTTAGGGTCTTGACACATGCTAGGCAAGCACTGAGCTATATTCTTAGCCCTTTCCATATTTTTTGTTTTATGTTATTCAAAAAAGACTCCTCACTTTAAATAATCTTATGGCTATATATTCTATTTCCCAAGTTTCTAAACTTTGGGAATACTGTATACTACAGTCAGAAACTTTCTAATGTATTGTTTTTGAATGTAAGGAGAATTACAAAACCTCATTCCCAGTGGTTCACAGTTTTACCTTAATCCTTACCTATATGACTTGACTCATGACTTGTGACAAGTAATGTTCTCTTACAACTAAGGCTTCAGGTAGATGGCAGTCGAGATAACCTGCCTTCCACTGTACAAACGAGTTAAAGACATTCATTTACTTTATCCATTTTTCTTGACTTCAGCAGTATTTTTGCCATTGTATTAATGAAATAGGAACTTACACTTTTCATTGTTCACTCATTAAGATGTTAGGTCTGAGACCACTCAGGAATAGAAGGAGTATAAGGGTAAATATTGGTCTGTGCTTTAGAAGTTCAAAGGGAATAACAGCCACTGATTTTGGCTTCTGGAGGATTATAATCTGAGAAGCCAAGAAAGTATTAATGAATTAGCTCAAGTCACCTTCAAAACAACATGATAGCAAATTTTAAAAAATACAGTGTACAAGTTCTTTGCAGGGAAGGAGTCATATTTTATGCCTCTATTTGATCCTCTTTAACAGTAGGTGTATAGTAGGTGCTAACATATAGAAAGTGCTCCCAAACTCTAGTTTATCAATTCCAGGATAATACAGATTCTAGTCATTTTTGTACCCAACAACTGAAATTGGAACCTGAATTTAACTTTTGGCTACATACCTCGGCAATCTACTAACTCTTCCCAGGACCCAGTTTCCTACTGTATAAAAGGAACAAGGAAGTGATATTTCATAGTGGGTTTTTGAGGAGAAAATAGTAAAGTGAATAGTAGTTTAGAATCATGCCTGACACCCATTACTCATTCAATTGATATTAATATTTGTGATTATGATAGCCCCCATGTTTTGCTGGTTCTTATACTGAACTCTCTTCATTGTAGTGAAACTGGTTTCCATTCTGATCTCTATAGCATGCCATACTTGTTTCACAGATCCCTTCAATTAACTAATAAACATTTACAATGTGTTGCTATTTGCCAGGCTCCAGGCAAGCTGCCTACTGCCATCAAGGAATGCCCTTCTCTCTTTCATGTCATTGTCTTATGTACATCAAACTCCAGCTCAGATACTGCTGAGGCATTCTTCTTGGTTATTCGACCTGATCGAAGACGAGTAGTTGACCCAGAGAGAGACACAAACTTGTGTAAGCTGTTACACTAAAGTAGTTGTGAAGAAATGAGAGCCTGGCCTGGGAATTGTTGGTAGAAATGAAAAAGAAAGGATAATGGAGAACTTGGTGAAGAGATGACCTCTGAAGTGGCAAAATCATGCTTGGAAATAGTATGGGAGGGAGACTGATGTTTTATGGCATGCCTTTTTGTACCTTCTGAATTTTGAGCTGGGTGTATGTATTATTGTTTTAAAAATAAAAGGTGATGATTTATCAAGAGGATCCTCTCTAAAAACTAAAAGAAAACAAAAATGAAACTGAAAGAAGTATGATAACAGAATTACAGAAACGGGAGATAAGTCTTAGAGAAAGAAGATGGGACCCAAAATGTGAGCTTTCTTTTTCATAGGCCAGACTCCGGGTCTACATGCAAGAAATGATCAATGTTGAGATTATTTTCTAAGTATTGGTTGGTTTTCTGTTTTAAACTTGGTCACTTTTCACCAGCAGTTCACAATGTAGAAAATACCAGCCATGGAAATCTATACTTTCGAATATTCCAGTTCTAGAGTTTCTAAAAATTTGTTTTATAAGAAAAGGCTAGCAAGAGGCCTATGGGAATGCTCATAAAGTTGATGAGAGAGATTGAGGATCATTCCAAATCCATTTATAATTCAGTTTTGTCTTTCATGACATAACCTTGTAGTAAGTAGTTCCAGATTAGCTCTCATAGAATACATTATTTTGTCCTAATTTGAAATAGGTAGGGATGAGGGAAAGTTTGTGTCTGCAAATACTCATAGGCAGAATTGTACAGGAAATGGTTGAAAATGTGCTGTATTAAAATCCAATGAAAGTCCAAAGACTTGTATGTAAAGCTGCCTGTGAAATGTTCAGGAGAAAAGATGGGTTGTACTCAGTACCCCACACCTAGCAGTTCCATCAACACAAAGCTCATAATCTGGATAAAGGAGTTTGGTGACTCTGTGGAAAAATTTGGGAGAAGGAAAACTCTCTGAAGCCTAAACCAGTGTTTTTTGGTTTGTTTTTTCTAGTTATAAAAGTAATATCAGTACACAGATATTCTAGAAATTTGGAAGAAGAACCACAAAAGCATGAAAGTCAGGAGATTATTTCTTAGTAGTGAATGTGGAAAACAATGCCTTCACTTCCGACATCTCATTATTCACTTCCTAGCCTGTATCAAGTTAATTTGATTATGCAATTAAGAGGCATAATCAGTATGTATATGGTCTCTATTGACCTCATGCCTCTCAGATAGTAGGCATCAATGCATGTTGATTGAACAGGTAGGGAATAAATGAACATTATTTTGATAATGCCACTGTTCCCGTGGTATTTTATAGCCTGTGAATACCTTATGAGAATGATCTCTTTCAACAGCTCTGAAGTATATATGGGTAGGTCAGACATACTCTCTTCATTTTTTCCTTGAGGAAACCATGATCCGAAAGGTTGTTAAATGATTTGCCTAATCAGAGTCCTCTCACCATTATATATCTGAATGCTGTTCATTCTAGAATTTCTCTAAATCCTTTAAATTGACCATTAGTATGTTAATTAGTAAACTGTTAACCTTACCCAGGTATCTTAAAATATTGTGGGAAAAGTAAGATAATAAATATACTAATAGTTATTCTAGAATGCAGAAAATTGTAAATGTAGAGCCCCAGGAGAGGTGGGATGAAATAGCCACTTGCCAGCCCCCAAGAATAGAGGTGAGAGGAGGAAAAGTTTGAAGTCTATTTGGGGAAAAAAGAAGCAATCTTGTCTGACATAGTCTAACATAAGCATAAAGGAGAGTCTAGGGAGACATGTTGGAATGGGATGTGTCAGAAGCTGTTACTATGACTAACTCATTAAGAATGAAGGTCCTCTCCCAGAATTTCACATGGTGACAAGAGCACTTGTTTTTTGCCTTTGTGCTCAGAGCATCATCCCCTCCTC
Organism: Cuniculus paca; assembly: GCA_004365215.1. Taxonomy (NCBI): domain Eukaryota; kingdom Metazoa; phylum Chordata; class Mammalia; order Rodentia; family Cuniculidae; genus Cuniculus; species Cuniculus paca. The sequence continues at coordinate 21,948 of RJWT010002364.1, read as the reverse complement.
CAGTTTCTTATATTTCACTCAGTTCTGAAATGTCAGATTGATTTTCATCCTTTATCTGCACATGACCACAGTACCTTCCCAACTGGACTCTTCTTTTGCCCTGTGTATCTTCCTCCCTCAACCATATCCCATTATTCTGTCACATACATAAACCTTCACCCATTTCCTTGAACAAGGTTCTTCCACCTACTAAAGCTTCTTCAGGCTGGAAACAACTATGACTTCCACTTATGTTCATTGTGCCTTGCCAGACCCACTAACAGCTGACAACAAAAAAGGGCCTTGAATGCAGATCAGAGAGTTTGAATAAACTGTTTAGCTTACAAATATAGGGATTTTAACCAAAGCACTATCTTGAATTCAGAATGCTATATCATTGGGCACTAAAATAATCTCATGCATGGTTTAAAATAAAATTCACCCAACGTTTCTTGGAGAATATCTTATTTTGTTTGACTATAATAAGATTTTCAAAGTCAATATTCTAAGATTGGATAAAGTCTTTAATTAAACTGTTTCCTTTATCTCAGTTGCAAGAATAAAAACTCAATCAAAGTAATTTTTAGGTTTTCTTGCAAAGATCATCCTCTTCAAAAACAAACAAACCAACCAACGAACAAAATCAAATCTGAATTCCAGAAAAGGAAAGGAAAAAAGAAGCCCAAGTTGGGATAGAGATACAATGCTCATGGTTAAAGGGAGAATTTCTTTTTCTCTTTCTGTGGTCTAGACATTTTTAGGAGACCAAATGTGGATTGGCTTCCTCAAAACTGCTTCTGGTTTTGGCTTCTCCCTGGCTAAACAACTGGTCCAGGGGAGTGAATTTGATGAAAACAAGGCTGCACTCCAAGGCTGATGAGTATTTTTAGGTCTTGAGGAAGAAGATTTTTTTTAATTTGAAGGAAAGGATGGTAATGTCATCCAAAGCACTAGTCCCGACCACAAGGCGAGACTTGGCATGCCTTGAGAAGCACACTTCAGATGGAATGCAGCCAAATGCCAAGTTCAAGGAGCCAAGCTTTGGAGATCCAGTCAGTCCATCTGAAAAACTTGACAGAAGTTTTTGTGGATTTTCTCTTTCTTTGTCCCTTCTATAATTCATCAGTGAATTAGGCATTTGCTTTATTTTCTTTGTTTTGGGGAAGGCTTGGGTGTCATGTTCTATATTTTTTTCTTCTTTGACTAATAAGAAAACTATCCTTTCAAATCTTCAAGATACATATCCTTGTAGTAAAATGTTAATTGGCTAATCTTGAAGAGTCCTCAAAGTAAAAATTACATGAAGAGCAGATATACTGAAAATCAGATGTCTGCATGCATAGATTTGGGTGCAGTGTATGCTACTGTGGTTTGAATCTGAAAAGTCCCCCAAAAGACAATGTGTTAAAGGCTGAGTTCCCAACTTGACACTGTTGAGACATGATGAAACCCCTAAGAAGTGAGATCTAGCGGGAGGTTTTTCAGTCACTGGGGGCATGTCTTTGATAGGGATAGTGAGACATTTCCCCTTCCTCTTTTTCTCTTCCACTGCTCTACTGTGAGGTGAATGACTTTATGTGCTGCCTTGTTGTACAGGCTCATCAGTTGTGGGCTGAAATCTCCAAAATTGAGCCAAAGCAAACCTTTTCTCTTTATAGAGTGATGGTCTGAGGTACCTGTTACAGTAGTGGAAAGCTAACTAATACAAGTGCCCACCACATGCATGTGCTTCACAAAAAATGCTCTATGCAGATAGTGGAAAGTCAGGAATGGCAGAACTACACATCTTTCTTGGATGATTCAGACTTGTGATGTGACTAGGTGTTTAGATAGGCCCTCATGACTACAGTCTTACCAAAACAAGTGATTCTAAGTTGATTTTTAAAAAGTTAACAATATAAGTGAAATAAAGAAATTCAACTCATAGAAACTCTTCAGTTAAATCTTGTGATATTGCTTGAGCAATTCAGGTCCCATAGGTAAAGACTTACGGTCAAAAAAGTATATAGATCTTTACCCATAGGACCTGATTATCCCTGGATAGTTATCGATCTATCTATCTATGTTATTGATTCTGTTTCTCTGGAGAGTCCTGATAGAGTGAAAAAAAAAATCACAGGATCTGCTTCTCATACTTGAATTTATTGACTAGATAATACTTGAAGGAAATGGATTCCAATTTGATTTTTCCTGAATAACTCCCTATTTTCCCATAATGCATCCAAAGACTAACCACTTTCCAAGTGCAGCAGATTTCTCTAACCCATCCCAATCTGCACTAAATCCCCACATTTCTGAAGTCTGTGTTCATATATCAGCTCCCATCAAGGCACTTCAATTCTTCATAAAATTTCCACATTGTATTTCATCTCACCAATCTCAATGTAGGTTTCCTGGAAGCAGGAAATGGACTTATGCTTATTTTGAAATTCTCTGCATCAACTGCAACCAATACCATAATAGGCTCATGGGACTTCAGTGGCTCTCAGCTCTGGGCACACATTAGAACATCTTACAGGTGCTTGAGTTCTGTGCCCAGGCCAACTGTTCTCAAAGTGTTGTCACTAGGCTAGCAGCATCAGCATCACCTTCAAATGTGTTACCAATGCAAATTATTACCTCCACTCCAGAACTACTGAACCAGAAGCTCTAGGGATGAGGCCCAGCTAACTGTGACTTTGGTATTCCCTGAAGTTTAAGAACCACCATCTTAGGATTCAGAAGATATAGGGTAGAATTCAGGGAGCTGGGGAGAAAGTACCATTATTTGGTAAACTCCACAAAGTCAAAGGTAGTGTCCAGTTTAGCTCACTGCCATGTCTCGAGGGCCTGTCTCAGCGGCAGACATGTAGTTCCCCTTACTCTGAAAAAATTGTTGAATTAAAGAAATGCAAATTTCAAGGCCCACAATATTTGAAGCCCACATATGTAACTGTATTTCTTAGTGTCTAGTGACTTTCATAGGAATTAGCTGCAAGTAGCCCTTCAGATCAATGTTCTCTTTGAATTTGTCATTTATTGCAAAGTATCAATTATTTAACAAATGATGCCCTTGAGGCTTATCGAACGGCTTAGCTAGAAACTTGACTGGTGAGAAAATTCTGAAAAACAAGCCAAAAGGTCAGACTTTGAAAATTCAAATATCTTCACCAAATTAAATTAAATTTGTTTTTCCTATCAGGACAACTTACCATAGTGAGCTCTCCAGAGTTTTCTGATCTTCCTGATTTGAGTGAACACAATATGAAATGAAAGAAATGAGAAAAGAAAACCTTTCTGTATTCTATGTTTAAATAAAAGTAGCATCAGCTAAAGCCAAAAGGACTATACTTTCCAAAAGACCATGATTTATATTCAAATGAAGAGTTGCTCTTTATACATAGCGTGTCACTGTGGTACTAATACTATTACACACAAACCATTTAAGACAAAACAGGCAATATTGAAATGTATTCCTACTTTCAGAGAGCTCACAATGCAGGAAAGAAATGAGAACAGACAAGACAAATAACTAGAATTTCTCTTCCTCATCCTCTTTACTGCTCTAAACAGCCTTTGTCCAATATATACGCATATAGACACATGCATTATTTATCTATTTGTATATTAATTCATTTCTTCCCTCTTCACTAGAACCTAAATCCAAGAGATCCCATTCACCACTATAACTGACCACCGTTAAGGTTATTTTTTGGATGCAATAACTATTTCTTGAATGAAATGCCAGTAAAGAAATCAGAACGTTAAATGTGTTGAGTTACTAGAATACTTCTCTAAAATTAGACCCCACACTTGGGAGTCTTCATTTTCATGTTCTCTAATAAAGAAGCATGCTGTGGATTCACATGGGTCTGCAAGGGTTCAATTCCTGGTGCTGAAATTTACCACTGCATGGGCCTGACCATGTTGCTTAACTTTTAACAGCCTCTGTTGCCTCCCTCCCCCACAGTAATAGTGTCATGACTGAGAACATAATGGAGACAAGACACTTGGCCCAGTGCACTGTTAGCTGCTATGGAGCCAGAACATTTTAAGTCTCATCTTCTTTAATTTGTACCTAGCTATAAATAATTGTGAAAAGTAGAAACTGTCAGCCTCAATTGGAGATTTGAAACAAAATTTTGAGGGGTTGAGGGGCTATTGACTCAGGAGCTTTGAGCAGACGTTGACGATTTCTTTGGGTACTTTTGAAAAGATGAAGTCTTCAGTTACCCCTCCCATGTTGTTAGAGACAAGAAAAATATTGGCATAGATTTATATAAAATTTAAAAGAAATCAACAATTACTCTGTGTTGATTCACTTGATAACTAATTTCAAAGTCTCTGTTAAGATGAGTAAAAACATTTCCTGCAATTTTGTAAAATATGTTTCAATAGTTTCAAGAACTGTTGACATAACTTTAAGCTGTAAATGTTTTTTGGAAAAAAAACTATATATATTCCATTAAAATCTTTTTGGTTCTTCTTATTGTTTGTAGAAAACTGTGCTGGCCGACCTAAAGTAGTAAACTATATTTGTCATGAGGATATCTTACCCCGCAACCTTGTGATAATTAACTCACCAGGACTTCCAAATATATCTCCAATTTACTCAAGCAATATTAAAGGACTTTTTAAGTCATGGGCACAGCTAAAAGACATTTCCTTGCTGTAGCAATATGTTTTATAAGCAAACTTAAAGACTGAAAATAACTTTAAAAACACAAGGCAGAACTTAATTTATCTAGATAGTATTGTATATTCAGTTGAACTAATTTTAAATTCTATTATTATTATTTGAGACATCAGTAATTCTAACAAAAGGAGTATTTATGAGTAGGTATAAATATGTGTTATATATTTGTATATTCACTAAATAAATATTTTTATGGCAATGTTTTTCAAAATCTTTCTATTGCTGAAATGACAAAGTGCTTTCTATGTTTTACTCAAGAAGCTGCAAAGTTTTCCTTTATGTGTTCTATGAGGTGTATCTTCCAGTAGTGAGATACCTAGGCTCCTACCTGGGACACTTATAAAATCTGGTAAGAGAACTATTGTCAATTCAAACTTGAAACTCCCAAGCTCCCTGGGACCTGCATGTAAGTCCAGGATAATAATACCTGACTTACTTTAAAGAGCAAAGGAAAAGTCGTGTATACAATTTTGTAAATGGAAACTCTCCCCCTTTTCTCTTACTTAATGATCATCTATCTGTATATAAGCATTACTGCTGTTCTTTGATGTCTTGCTTTTATAAATCACAAAATTGTTATGAAAACATCTCAGTGGACCTAGTCATTAGATATTCACTCTCTGAACTTCACTGAATTGACTATGACTTGTTAACTGGTCATATTTAAGATCACAAGATAAGAGTATTCTTTTCACTGGTTCTTTCTGTCTTTCTGTCTTTGCCTTTTTTCCTTCTTTTCTTATAGAAATAATTGGAAAATTCAAACACACTAACCCTGGAGATCAGAAGTCTCTTATTCCTTGACAACCATTCCTTGGAACTGGGGACTTGGATAGCAAAAGACAAATCTTGCCTGAACAAAAAGCCCTGCAAGCCAAAAGGGATCTGGAATGACCTACAACTAATGTCTCTTCTTCCTTTCTCAGATTGACTGAGTCCTTTTCTAGTCACCTTATTCAGATTTCTTTCCTTCAGCTGATTACATGAGGGTGAAGTGTTTTGTTTTGTTTTGTTATTATAATAATACCTTGCTATCTACAATGATAAACTTCTAAAAATCAATTATATAAGTAAATAGGGATACAACAATGAATGTTCTATTACTTCCCATTGTTAGAAGTTTGGACTACAGCCACCTAGATCATGTGTATATAGTTTTAATAGGCACATAAAAATCTTTAATAATCATGCTGTATATTTGTTTCACATTAAAAAAAATCTTTTCATGTCATATATTGATGTATCTACTCCATAACATGATTGTACATTACTTAATTTTTGGTGAACATTCCTTTTTTTCTGTTTATTCTCTTTCTCTCTCTCCTTCCTCTCTCCTCTATTAACGTTTTACAGCAAATATTTCTGTGCTCACTCACTCACGGACATGCAAATGCACACATTTCTGACAGATAATTTCATAATTTGTTTTATACAATTAGATTAGTTTTGCAGCAGAATTTTTATGTATAGAATTCATTTTTATGCAGAGAGTAATGAACAAATTAAACTTTACTACAAAAAGATAAATATCTGTTAGTTGCCAGTTATTTATTGAATACAGTTTGGTGTCCAGGATCCTAATTGGCTACAAAAATCAGTTAATGTTCAAGTCCTTGTATAAAGTGACAAACATTTGCATAATGTCTTCACACATCTTCCTGTATACTTTAAGTCAAATCTAGATTATTTCTAATTCCTAGAACAATGTAAATGCTATATAAATAACTGTTATACTCTATTGTTTCAGGAATAATGACAACATTAAAATGTCTATGTGTGTTCAATGCAATTTTTTCAGTATTTCAGATCCATGCCTGGTTGAGACTAATCCCACCCCCCAATCCAGAAATCAAGCTTAGAGAACCCCGTGATGATTCCCTCATTCTTTCTTTTCCGCCATCTTCTATAGTTTCCCAAAAAAGCAGAACCATAAATATGGAGGCATGGCTTTAGTCCATCTTTTTAGTTTTGGCCTAAGATGTCAATTTTATCATAAGCTAAATTTGCAAATATACCTGCTTCTTGTTCTTCCATTGATTTGCTTGTTGTCTGCTGATCTGTTTGTTTATATCAACCCCATGCTTCAGTTATGATATTCTTATAGAATGTTTTTCAAATCTAGTAGCACAAATCTTCACACTGTTTTTTGTATGTTTGTTTAAATATTTTCATTATTCTTATGTACTTTTCTTCTGGCTGAACTTTAGTATTAATGTTTAGTGTTTATTTTAATATTAGTAATTGCCATCTCTGCCGCCTCAACCCAGGTGAACAGTGTGGGCTGCTCTCATCACTATTGCCACCACTGTGACTCAGGTGAACCATGCCAGAAAGCCCAGAGATAGCCCCTCCCCTCCCAGCTGCCACAATTTAGGTGAACTGCTCTGGAAAACCCAGAGGCCAGAGGGAATGCCAGTGACTCAGTAGGGTCCCAACTAGGGTGCCCAGGATACACAGGCAAGACTAGTGGTGTGAAAAGTTCAAAGTGACAGTAACAATAAGCCAAAGATGATAAGTTAGATGAACCAGCATTGTGCTTGGGGACAAAGACATACAGAGTAGAAGCAGGTGAGTGGGGCCGCCTTTCTTCTTTTTTGTAGTTGTTCTTGGTTTTGTTTGTTTGTTTTGTTCTTTTGGATTTTTTTGTTTTGTTTTTCTTTTCTTGATTCTTTTTTCTCTCTTTTCTAAATGACTGGGGAGAACTCCAACCACAGAAAACTAATCCCTTCCCCAAAACCCAGAAACCAAGTTCATATAATCACTTGCTGATTCTCTCATTCTTTCTCTTCTGCCCTCTCCTACAGTTTCCCAAAGTTTGTGAGAGCATCCTTTGTCCTCCAGCCTCGCTTCTACTTTTTCAGTTATCTTTGTTTTATCCACTATCCTTCTTAAATCTCCCCATCACAGGGTAAAACCACTTTACCAAGGGGAAACACTTTGAATACAAGCTCCCATTTACAATTGGTTCTGCTTTATAATTGTAGATTTTGCTCCTATGGTTAAAGATACAAAATTAATAGCTACTACAGTTTGTTTCCAATCTGCACTTGATGCTATTGTTATTGCTAATTATACTACTTTAGGTAGGATGTCATACCTGTTGTAATCAGTTGTTCTCCCTTCTGTAACAATACTGTGAAACTCTGGGGTAATAACCTCACCACAGCCCAGCACTAAAGAACTGGGGACTGGGCCAAACAGATACCAACATCTCATTCTTAATTACCTGGGAAGGTGGAATGTTGGAACAGACATAAGCCAAGAACCTCCTACACATAGAAGACATCCCTGAGGAACTGACTTTTCCTAGATAGGACTTAATACTAGTGATATAGCTACCTATTCCCAAAACTCACAAAGACCAACACAGAAAACAAACTGAAAACCTTTGAAATAGAAAATGACAAGATGCAGAAGCAAGATGCAATCTCAGACCTCCATCCCACCTAGAACAAGTTCAAGAGAAAATAAGATAGAGGAAAATGGAAGACACACACCTGAAATTTCTGGAAAGATTGCAACCAAGGTAAAGCAACAAATCCATGAGTCTGTAGAGGAAATTGGATTAGAAATAATCTCCCACATAAAAAAAGAGATGTCAACATTCATAAAGGAATTGCTCAGTAAATCTAGAATAGAGATAGATTGAAAAAAAATAGATGATGATAAGAGTATAGAAACTGTGAATGATCAATATAGGAAAGAAATAGAATACATTAAATGGACTCAAAAAGGTATCCAGGAAATTAGAAATTCCACTGAAAGCTGGCAAAACCCCTTGAACAAAACAGAAGATAGACATTTAGACCTTGAAGACAGGATTGCAGCTAATAATCATGAAAGGAAAGATCTCTTAAAAATAACAAGGTATCAAGAAATAATTCAACAGCTGCAAGATGATACAAATAAAAACAAGGTAAGACTCAGGGTGTCAATGAAAAAAAATCAGGAGTCAACACAAATGACATAAAAAGATTATTTGCAGAAATAATAGCAGAAAATTTCCCAAACCTAAAAACAGAATCTGATATACAGATAAGTGAGACATAGAACTCCAATTAGCCATGACCAAAACAAATCTACACCCAGGCATATAATAATTAAGATACCAGAAATACAGCAAGGGAAGAGAATATTGAAAGCTGTTAGAGAAAAGAAACAGATCACCTGTAAAATACCTACAAAGAATCATGACAAACTTCTCAACAAAAACCTTCAAGTCAAGAAGAGCTTGAAGTGAAGTATTTTAACTCCTGAAAGAAAACAACTTCTGACCCAGATTGATGTGCCCTACAAAATTATGTTTTAAAATTAGTGGGAAAATACAGTACTTCCATGACAAAGAACAACTGAAGAAATTCATGACCACCAAACCCACCCTATAAAGAGTACTGAAAGATATTCTAGACAGAGACAAAAATAACCACAATTCCTAGAACAACAACAGAAAGAGACCACTGGGAATGGCAATTAAACAGAGTGCAAAAGCAGGGAACAAACAGTGGGAAAATAACATGACAAAGATAAGCCAATACATATCAGTTATAACCATCAATGTAAATGTCCTCATTCACCAATCAAAAGAAGCATATTAGCAGGATGAATGAAGAAACAAGATTCAACAATATGCTGTATGAAAGGAACACATTTAACTCAAAAACAGACTCATACACTAAAAGTCAAAGGATGGAAAACAATACTCCATGTAGCAGGAACTCAGCAAAAATCAAGGGTAGCAATCCTTTTTGCAGACAATGTGAAATTCAAACCAAGAATGATCAAAAGAGATAAAGAAGGTCACTACATACATGCTGGGGGAAAATTTCAAGAGGAAGAGATAATAATCATAAATATGTATGCACCAAATAGGGGAGCACCCAACTATATAAGACAGATATTAATAGACATGAAAACTCAATTAAGGAATAACACAATTGTAACAGGGAGGCTTAATACCCCATTATTAGAAAGAGATATATCAAACAGACAAAAAAAATCAGCAAAGAAATAACAGAACTGAACCAAACTTGTGAACAAATGGACTTAGTAGGTGTATGCAGAATGTTCCCCCAACAGCATCAGAGTACACATTCTTCTCAGCTGCACATGGGGAATTCTCTAAAATAGATCACATACTAGGCCATAGAACATGCTTAAATAAATATGAAAGAATTGAAATTAATCCATGCTTATTATCTGACCACAGTGCAATGAAATTGGAAATTAATTGCAAAAGAAACCACAGGAACCCCATGAACACATGGAAATAAAATGTCACCATCATGAACAACCCATGGGCCACAGATGAAATTAAAAGAAGAAATTAAACAGTATCCACAATAAAACAAAATTACAAATAGAACATATTGGAACCTGTGAGATTCAATGAAAGCAGACCTAAGAGGGAAATTTACAGCTGGGAATTCTCACATCAGGAAAACAGAACAAGCACAAATAAACAGCCTAATGCTGCACCTCAAGTTACAGAAAGAGCAAGTGAAGCCCAAGTCACATACAAGAGAGGAAATGATAAAGATCAGAGTAGAAATAGATGCAATTGATACTAAGAAAACAATACAAAGAATTAATAACTGAAGAGTTGGTTCTTTGAAAGAATAAATAAAATTGATAAATCCCTAGCCAACCTTATCAAAAAAAAAAAAGGAAAGGAAAAACTCAAATTCATGCAATGAGGAGTGAAAAGGGTGAAATCACTAGAGATCCTGGGGAAATTCAGATCATCAATACCTACTTAGAAAATCTTTACTCGCATAGGAAGGAAAACACAGAAGAAATACAGATTCCTAGAAATATGTGAATTGCCAAAGCTGACTCAAGAAGATATAAAAATTCTGAATAACCCAATATCAGTTAGTGAAATTGAAAACATAATTAAAAACTTACCAACACAGAGAAGCCCAGGTCCTGATGGAACCATGGCTGAATTCTACAAGAAATTTAGAGAAGATTTGATGCCAATACTCCTCAAACTCTTTAATGAAATTTAAAGAGAAGCAATACTCCCTAACTCATTCCTGAAGGCAAGTATGACCCTGATGCTAAAACCAGAGAAAGACCCAACCAAAAAAGAGAACAACAGGCCAATCTCCCTAATAAACATAAGAACAAAAAACCTCAATAAAATACTAGCAAACAGAATGCAACAAATCATCAAGAAGATTATACACCTTGACTAAGTGGGATTCATCTGAGGAATGCAGGGATGGTTCCAAATATGCAAATCAATAAATGTAATACACTATATCAACAGAACCAAAGACAAAAATCACATGATCATCTCAATAGACACACACAAAAAAAACCACAGTATGGGGTTTATTTTCACTCTATTGGTGACTTCTTTTTCTGTGCAAAAGCTTTTTAATAAGATGAGATGCCAGTTGTTGATTCTTTGAAGTACTTTCTATGAAGTTTGGGTTTTGTTCCTGAACTCTTTGCCTATTCCTATGTCTTCAACATTTCTACCTACTTTGTCTTCCAGTAGACTTAGTGTTTCTGTTTAAATATTTAGATCTTTGATCCATTTTTACTTTAGTTTAGTGCAGGGTGATAGACATGGGTCTAGTTTTAGTCTTTGGCATGTGGAAAGCCAGTTTTTCCAGCACTATTTATTAAAGAGGCTATCTTTCCTCCAGTAAACATATTTAGCCTCTTTGTCAAAGATAGAATGGCTGAGTGTGTTTGAAGCTGTTTCTGCCTCTATTAACCTATTCCATTGATCCTCAAGTCTGTTTTTATTTTTGCCAGTACCATACTGTTTTTCTCACAGTAGTTTTGTTGCATAATTTCAACTCAGAGCTAGTGATGTCCCCTGCTTTGCTTTTGTTGCCCAGAATTGCTTTTGCTATTCTAGGTCTTGTCTGTTTCCAAATGAATTTTAGGAATGTTTTCTCTAGTTCTGTGAAGTCTGCAGATGGTATTTTGATTAGGATTGCTTTAAATTTGTATAAAAATTTTGGGAGTATAGCCATTTTCACAATGTTGGCTCTTCCTACCCATGAGCAAGGGATATCTTTCCATTTTCTGATATCTTCTTTGATCTCCTTTTTCAGAGTACTGTAGTTTTCAATGTAGAGATGTTTTACTTCTTTTTTAGGTTGATTCCTATATACTTCATTTTTTTTAATGCTATTGTGAAAGATGTGGTTTTCCTAATTTCTTTCTCTGTGAGTTTTTTATTTGTGTACAGGAATGCTATTGATTTTTGAGTGTTTGCTTTGTATCCACATATGCATCTGAATCTGATTATTAAATCTAGAAGACTTTTGGTGGAATTTTGGGGATCTTCCATGTAGAGTAAGTAGGAGCATTTTTAAGGGTGTGTGAACCATGTGGTCACATAGGGGACCCACACTTAAAAGGATTTCATGTTTTGTTTAGCGTTCTGCTGTCACATTTTTGAAATTCTTATTAATTTTTTGACAAGCGGTCACTCATTTTCATTTTGGTTTGTACTCCCAGTATTCAGTAGCTGGTTCCATTTCTTGAACATGTGATTTGCAAATCCTTCTCCCAGTTCTTGCTTGTCTCATAGTTCTCTTCACAGTTCCTTTCTAGAGCAAAGTTTTAAATTTTGATGAAGTTTAATTTATCAATTTTCTCTTTGGTGGATTTTGCTTTTGTTGTCATATCTAGGGACTCCTTGGTCATGAAGATTTTCTCTTTCATTGTCTTATAAATGTGTTGTATGTTGTTTCATATTGAAATATGCAGTCAATTTTGAGTTAATTTTTGTATAGCTTGAGATTTAGATTTTTCATTTGTACTTTGATTGCCAAATATATTTAATGTATAGATTAATTTAGGAAGAACTGACAACTTTGCAATACAGTATGTTTATATCCAGGAACATAATGATTTTTTTTCACTTATTCAAGTCTTCTTTCATGTCCTATAAAGTCTTATCATTCTATTTATAATTGCCTCATATATTTTTATTACTCTACTTGTACTTATTTTATAGTTTTGTTGCTATTGTTTGTTTTCCATTATATTTACTAAATCATTACAGTTAAAGGATTGAAGTTGAAAAAATTTAAAGATAAAGAATTGAAATTGAAATGAGAGCTCTTGCTTTTGTGTCTTGGTTTTGTATCACGGTTAGTTACTAAGTAGTATTACTGATTGTTTGCTTTGAGGAGGTTGCCAAAGAGACAATTTCCTCTTCCTCACTTCCTGCCTTTCCCTTGGGTGAACTGGGAATGGCAGTTGGACGGTGGCTGAGCAGGCAAGTTCTGCTGAAGGACACCTCCGGCCTGCACTAAGCTTCAGTTGCTGCAAGTTACTTAGTGCCATTGCTCTCAGCTGTGACTTTTTTTTTTTAACTACACAGGATCAAACTCAGCTGTGGCTTTTAAGAGTTAATTACACACACACACACACACACACACACACACACACACACACACACACACCTTATCAGTTCATATTTATTTGACTCTAAGTAGCAGCGTAGTGCAGTTGACTTTCACTTTGAAGAATGCTGTTTTATTTTTCTCACATAACAAGAACTCTGGAGGTTGGCCACTGCTGGTTTGGTTCAGTGGCTCAGTAATGCCATTGGAAATCTGAACTTTCAGATTTTCTTCAAGAGAAACTTTTTTTTTTAGTAACTTGGCTCACAGGAAAGTTGTAAAGACAGTACAAAAAATGTTTGCATCCACTTCACTCAGTTTCCTCTTTTTAGTATATATACCAAAAGAAAGGAATTAATACTGTATGTTATTATGAATTAAGTTACAATTTTTATTCGAATTTGATCAGTTTTTCTACAAGTATGCTCGCTCATTTCCAGAATCCAGTCTAAAATTCCCATTACCCTTTTTTTTTTCTTTTGAGACAGGGTTTTGCCATGTATTTCTGGCTGACTTTAAACTTGCTAAGTAGCCCAGACCAGCCTCAAACTCCTAGTGATCCTCCTGCCTCAGCCTCCCAGTGCTGGGATTACAGGTGTGAACCACCATTCTCAGCTCTCTTTACCTTTTATTCTTCCATCTGCTTAGGTATCTTGGTTGACAGTTTCTAGGTCTTTGCTTGTTTTACATGTGCTTGAAACTTTTTGAAGAGTATTAGTCAAATGTTCTATAGAATGTTATTCAATTTGGATTGATTTAATGATCTTTCATAATTAATCTGGCCTGTGTAGAGATGGGTGTCATACCCTTTTTATTGCATCCTAACATTACTTGTCACTAGTGAAGTTGGCCATGTGACAGCTAACTGGTAATGTTAAGCTTGATCACTGATGTGGTATCTGCCAGGTCTTTTAGTCTTTTTATTATGGAGAATTTGAAATATACACAAGAGTAGAGAGAACAGCTTAGTTCATCCTTATCCATCTATATCCAGCTTTAATAATTATTGGTCATGTTTCATTTTCTTGCCCACCAGCCCCTGCTGAGCTATTTAAAGCTAGTTCTGGACATCACATTTTATCTATAAATATTTTAGTGTTAATCATAGGAGATAAGAACTCTTAGAAAAATAACCACAATATCATTAATGCTCATGAAAAATTTCACTAGACTTTTGAGACTGTTTCTCTGCTCCCACTCTACCCTCCTGGATGTGTGGTCCTCCAACTTTACTGCTTAATGGTTCCAAGAGAGTATTTGGCTTCAGGAATCACATGTAAGTTTAAGGTAAGACACCAAGAAGTTGAGTAGTAAAAATTCAAAAGCTTCCCTGGATCTCTCCTGCCCTTGCCAGTATCAGCAGACTTCCAAATACATTTTATAGTCCAGGGCTATGTCACTTGGTTGCCACAAGTACCAAGGGAACTGGAAAATGGTAGCATTTGGCTTTTGACCTCCTTAACTGAGAATGATACGGGACCGTGAAACTGAGAATAGATACCAATTGAGTTAGCATAGAGTTACATTTCACACTCATTTTGGGGAAGAAAACGATTTCTCTTGACACTTGTATCCATTCCATGAATCTAATCTTTAGGACTGGATGAGGACAGAGTGAGACTGGCACCAAGAGTGACTGAGCTGCAGAGCCATGGCAGCACTCTCGTGTCTCCGCCTTTGGCTTAGTGAGACCTGTCAAGCTTGCCTCAAACATGACTTTCCCAGCACCCATCCTGATTATCAGCAGTTACAATTGTTCTCAGTGAAAGCTACAATCCCAGCACGACTGCTGTCCTCAGCAAACACAGGATGTTGTAAAAGACATAAGATGGGGGGAAAAAAAGAGATAAGATGGAACATGGAATAATCTAAGCACCAGGACATCTGAAGACACTCGAACATTTACACTGGACACCCTGAGGACAGGCAATAATCTAGAATAGAGAGAACCAAGAAAAAAGTAGGAAGAGGACTGCAAAGCAAGTTGAGGAGAAAGTGTGAGTGCTGAGGCAGAAAGTCAAGACAGAAGAACAAGTCAAAGCCAGGACACACATGAGAAACCACAGAGTTTCTAAAAGCTAGAAATCAAGACAGAGCAGGCCTATAAAATCAGGGCAGAAACAAATGCTCAGAGATGAAAAGACCTTGAAATGCTTTCAGTTACTAATAATTCACATTGAGTCCCTAAATCTATACCTTGAAATCTCAGCACATTCTCTCTGCCTGACAAATGAAGCCCTACATTTCAGAAGTTGTGATTCAGTGACCATCTAGCGCTGGCTCATAGGTGACACCAAGGTTTACCTCCCAGTGTGATGTGGTAATTTAGATGTAACCGTTCTGTTTCTCCCACCCCCAAAACTACTATGTATAGCAATATTATATCACATTGCTCCATTCTCACTCATGGAACTTAGCCATAATAATGCACATATGGTGTATTAAGATTCTTCAGAGACACAGAACTTATATATACATATGTATTCCAATTTTTATTTTATGAAATAATATGTTGTCATAGTTAGCAAAATAGGGCATACACACACACACATAATAGTTGAGCACTATGATCTCACCATGGATGCACATAAAACAACCCCATGTAGGAAATTTCAGAAGGTATTTTCATGACTCATTATGTCAGTTTATACCATTAGCAACTATTCCTTAAATGTCAAAATTATTGGTTAGTGGAGGTTATTTGGAAAATTTGTGTGTAGAGCTGCTGAAGGACCATGCTGTTTTATGAAAATTTTTTTCCTCTTAAGACTATTGTGTTTGAATGATCTTTGTGTCTTCTTTTGTAGCAAGTCACTCAAAAATGAATTAACCTTTAAAAGAAATTTCATGGACAATTTTCCTTTAGCTTATCTTTGGCAGTCAAAATAAATAAGATCAAGCCCTAGGGAGGCATTGACTTACTTCATTTCCCTTTGAAATGTTAGACTTATGTTTAGATTAGACACAATAGAGGAGTCTGATGCTTTGTGTTAGTTTGTGAGCATGTGCTTTGGCAGGAAAAAATGAACAAGCAAAATATGTTGGTGACAAAGATGGAAGATAAAGTAGAGCAACATCAAAAAAATGGCATTCTGAATTTTGATCTCAGGGAACAAGTCCCTTTCTGTGTTCAAGAAGTGAGAGAAAAATGACATATTTCAAATCCAAGTTAATTCTTTCTTCTTAGCCAAGTTATTCATGATTGATTGGTCCTTTTATATGTCAACAAAATGATCTTCCCTCTCCCTGATCTTCTATTAAAAACCATGGGGGAATTAATTCTTCCCACTCGTTAGTCTTGTAACACACTCTTAAATGTGTAGAACCCAGATTTAGAGCTTTTTATAAAGATCAGATATTCAAAGGGAATGTAATTCATCAAAAATTTGCTTTAGAAAATGAGATTTAAAAGCTTAGACAGCTCTAATTAGGTAAATAGAATGATCATGAAATAGTTTGGAACAAAAAAGTAAAAAGTTTTTTTAAAGGTAAACCATTTGAGAGGCACTAAGGACAGATTAATACATGAATATTGAGTGACTTGTGCTAATGGTATAAAGAATTTAAAAGGACATATTTCAGATCAGTCAAGAGTAAATGGTGGACAGGTATAGGGAAAAAGGAGTCGAAGTTCCTTTTATACACATCCACTCAGGTATTTCTGTTTAATAGAGAGCCCTGTGGAAGAGGCTGATATAAAAGCCTGCATGGGAAAAGCAGGAGCCTATGGAATTCATTAAGACCTAAAGTATCTAGAACTCTTGGCCTTAGTTCAGTAAGCAACAGAATCCCTGAAGGTCTGAAAGGAAAGAGGAAGGCAAGGAATGCAGTATGTTCAGAAATGAATGTGTAGATAGGGATGGAAGGGTAATGTTGGAGAATATAGTCAAGCGAAATTTCTGACTCAGTGTGAAGGCAGCGCTGAAGACATGAGATGAATCTAGAATAGTGTGAAAGTATCAGGAGTTCCCAATGGGTAGCATAGGCTAGCTGCTATCTTTGAGGCTATTTGATCCAAACTTTTACCTAACACAATCTGCCTAAATTTAACAAGAACATTTTGAAGTGGTTTTTGTAGATGTGTTAGGCTTTCACTTGGTTTTGCAGCTACCCTTTTGGGAAAGCAGCACTGTCTAAACTATATGATTTATTTTATTGTCTCTTTTTGGATCTTTCCTTTCCAGAATGTTCCTATAGCATCATGAGTCTTTCTGCCCACTTTATCATGACCAGCCATCCCCGTCTAAATCTTGGATCTATAAACCCCTTACCAGTACAAAGGCCCATTTCCAAGGCAGCTCTGGGAGAGATGGAATAGAAATAGTTCCTCCTTCACCCAACTCTTGGCTCTCCTCTCCCCTCAGTCTCTTAAAAAATCAACACATGGACCATGATCTATGCACACTTCTTAATTGAAGAATCTAGAGAAGGATAATGTTAGCAAGTAAGAAACTAGTAACAGCTAAACTCATTATATGTGGTACTGAGAACTTTACTTGCATAATTTTAATCTGTACAATGACTGTGTGGGGCAGACTTTATTATAATCTCCATCTTATAAAAGAAAAAACCAAGACCCAGAGAGATTTAGTAACTTATGCAGTGTCACACATCCACTAACTGGCACTACTGTTATCTAACCTCAGTGAGTGAAGTTTCAGAATCTGTATCTCCAACCACTGTGCTGAGTACAGACCCTTAAGGAAGCACCTAAGAATACTACCTCCCAGTGGAGGGTTTTCATTTACTGAGATCTGGGCCTTTTCTTACCAAGATCTTTCACCTTCAGCTTTCTCCATGTAAAATTTCCATTTCTTTTCCTTGGAAAATTCTACCCTGTTTCACCAGAAGACTGCACACTCTGTGCATCTTCTCTTTTTTCCCCAGACACTATCTCAACTATGAATCCTGTGGCTTGAATAACACACAGGTCTCCCGGAAAATAAGAAAAAAATGTTCATCAGTACTTAAGCTTGGAGTAGGAGAATCCCAGGAATTTAGATAAATAGTGACAGATCTTTTAGTCTATTCCACCAAAAAGTTTCCTGTTATGGTGGACCAAGCAGTTTACTAAATGTTTTGTTAAAGTAGTCATATCTCTCCAAAATATACATGCCTTTTAAAAATTATAAATATATATAGACATGTAGGGCAGTTTTACGTTTATAGAATAATGAAGCAGAAATTTCTGAATCCCTTTTAAGGCCCTCTTACAGTTTGTGTCTAGATGTCCCCCCAAATCCTCATGCAGTCATAGGTGGGGTTTTTTCAGTGTTTGCTTGTTCTAGAGTATGTGATGATTCATGGCGCAATGCTAAGATCAGGGACACTAGGATTAAGGGTATGAGTATACTCACTCTAAGTATCCTTGATAAAATAAAAGGGTCACAAAGACACTGCTAAGGTCCCTTACTTGGTTGCTTTTGCTGTCTTCTGCTTGCCAGGAACTGGTTCTACAGATCTTTACTCCATTCCACCAAAAGGTTCCCTGTTACAGTGACCTGGAAGTTTACTAAATCTACTCTGTGATGCCCCTCTGCCAAGCCACCCTACCTTGGAGCCACCCAATTATGGACTGAAAAAATTACAAACTGTGAACTAAATAAAGCTTTCCCCCTTTAACTTTGGGTGTTAGATATTTTGTCTCAGCAACGAGAGGAAAGTAACTAAGACAGGCTCCTCCATTTCCCATCTCCAGGTCTCCTATAACTAACATTTTCCTCTAGTGTGATAAATTTATGACAACTGGTGAATCAATATCAATGTATTATTGCTACTATAGTTTACATTAAGGTCCACTCTTTATGTTGTAGTTCTATGGATTTTGACAAATGAATAGTATCATGCATCCATCATTACAGTATCACACAAACACAAATTCCTTTTTCAGAGATTATATACACATCAATACCATAATAATGGACTTTCCTTGGTTTCCAGGCACCGGCTCCAAAATGGAGGTCCACAGATGCCCAGTGGCAGGCAGAGAATCTGTGGATGTTCTTCCTCTTGATTTGAAGGTGGTTTCTTGCTAGATAATTACTATTACATAATACTCCCACCATGATAATATACATTATACGAAGTGTAAGACTTTACTAAAAACGTAAAAATACTGAGTTCCAACTACATCTCACCCCAAAAGTTATGAACTTGGGGTTGTAGACCTGTGCTACCTTACATCCCCAGCAGGGTCTGGGATGATGCCTGCAAGTGAAATGCCTGCACATTCCTGCCAGGAAATGATCTCTACACATAAATATTCATTTTAAGTGGAAAAAATGGACACAAATACCCCCAATCACTTTTAAGCAAAGTTTTGTTGCCAACGTACAAAACTAAATTTTAAAAACCCAAAGTTGTCATCTTTTCAAACCATTTTGGATTTCAAAGTTTTAGACAAAAGATGATGACCCTGGATAATATGTGACAGAGTGGGATAAATGCCCTTGTAGAAAGGATAAGGGACACACACAGGGGCAGCCAGTTCATGTCTGCACTCCTTAGCTGAGGGCTGACTTGAGTAGGTCAAGAGGCAGAAATAAGGGAATGGAGTCCATGGATATTAACTATTTCAGAAAGGTCTTTTCATGCATTGGTTAATATGTTTCAGTTAAAAACAACAGGAATTTCAACTCAAAAAGGCTGAAATAATAACTGTATCAGCAAATATACCTGGAAAGACCTCAGAGAAAAGTATCATCAATTAAGACTTGATCCACAAGTTTGGTGATATCATCAGGACTCAGCCACTTTGGGTCTTTCTCCTCTGCCATGTAAGTTGTTTATTTCATTTTTAGAACACAATGAAGCAGACAAAGGGAGATCCTACTTGCCAGTAACCAGCTTAGAGGGAAGGCAGAGGCAGGCCCTGCTCTGCATGCATTCCAGCAGCCCTTGAAACACTTCCGCCCCAGGTAACCAGCAAGGGCTGGGAAAAACAGAAGCAGGCCCTGCATCAGAGCACCCAGTGGCCACCATTGGATACCCATAGCCAGCACTGGCCAGGAAAACCAAACAGTCATGCTCCAGAGAAATTGTAGCCAATGTGGGAAGTGCCCGGAACCCCACTACCTGCTTGTTTGGAAGAACCCAGGAAAATGTCAAAACAAAGAAAAAAAAAGGCAGTCCCTAGACTCCAACCCAAGCAGAGCAAATCCAGGAGATGAAAACATGGAAGAGATCAGGAGTCACACACCTGAAGTTTCTGCAGTGATGGCAACTGAAGTAAAGAGACAACTCCATGAGGTTCTAAAAGAAATTAGAACAGAAATACTATCTCAGGTAAAAGAAGAAATGAAAACATAATAAAAGAATTGCTAAGCTTCTCTAAAGAAGACATAGATAAAAAAATAGAGAAGCAAAGGAAAATGAGGGAAACCATCAATGAACAATATAAAAGAGAATTCAAATGCATGAAACAGATTCAAAGAGATATCCACGAAATTAAAAACTCCATTGAAAGCTGGTAAAATCACTTGAAAAAACTGAAGATAGACTTTCAGACAGACATTAAAGACAGGTGTGCAGCTTGTGACCGGGAAAGGAAAGACCTCTTAAAAATAATGAGGAACCAGGAAATAACAATTGAATGACTGCAAGATGATGTGAAGCAAAATAATTTAAGAGTGACAGGTATCAGTGAAGAAGCAGAGGTCAACACAAAAAGACATTAAAATTTTATTTACAGAAATACTGGCAGAAAACTTCCCAAACATGGGAGAAAGACATGCTATTCAGATAAGTGAGGCATATAGAACTCCAGCTAGCCATAACCAAAATAAATCTATACCCAGACATATAATAATCAAGATTCCAGAAATTCAACACAAGAACAGAATATTATAAGCTGTTCAAGAAAAGAAACAGATCACCTATAAAGGAAAACCCATCAGAATCACAACAGACTTCTCAACACAAACCAGCAAGTCAAGAAGAGCTTGGAGTGAAATATTACAAGTCCTGAAAGAAAACAACTTCCTGTTGCAAGTCCTGAAAGAAAACAACTTCCAACCCAGATTGATGTACCCTGAAAAACTTTTTCAAAATTAATGGAGAAACAAGATACTGCCAAGACAAAGAACAACTGAAGGAATTCATGACTGCCAAACCAACCCTACAAAGAATACTGAAGGACATTTTAGAAAGAGATAAAAAAGACCATGGTTCCAGGAATAGCGGCAGAGAGGGATCACCAAGTGGAACAGACAACAGAATGGAGGGGAAAAGTACACAGCCAGTGGCAGGCAAATAGCATGGCAGAGATGAGCCAGTGCATGTTGACCATAACCATTAATGTAGATGGCTTCAATTCACCAATAAAAAGAAACACAGGTAAAGTGTATCAGAAGACAAGATCCATCAATATGCTTTATCCAACAAACACATTTAACTCAAAAGGGAATTCATGGATTAAAAGTCAAAGGAGAGAAAACAATGCTCTATGTGACATGGAACCAGAAAAATCCAGTAGGGGTAGCTCACCCATCAGCTGCAGAATGGAAAGGAAAGATATGCCATTTCTATACAATGGAAAGCTACTCAGCTATAAAGAAAGATAACCTTGAGACTCCTGTAGGTAAATGGATACAACTTGAGAGCACACTTATGGGTGAAAGAACCACATGGGTGAACATCATATTGTCTCCCTAGTATAAGAAAGTGAAGAAATTAGGGGGATCCAAAATACAAAATAGAGGTTGTGAAGGTGAAAGGGGAGATGTCTCCAGGGGGAAGGCAATCACCATTGTTAATCTATTATTCTGTTTTGAAACCCTGTATTGTTCTCATTGTTCTGTTTAGTTTGGTTTTATTGTTTAGTTATGTTTGATTTTATTATATTTGATGGCATGGACAGCTATTGCAAAAATAGCAAAATGGATTATAGCAGCCATTATTGATTTCCTATTATCTTGTTCC
>RJWT010002363.1:0-41289 GCA_004365215.1 Cuniculus paca | reverse complement strand
AATAACAGCTGAAATCATCAATCAGTGTGGGAACTTAATATTTAGAGACAAATTATTTATAATGTTTATGTGTGTGTAAAAGTGAGATTTTTAATTATGGAAATCAACGGTTCTATATCTACGTTAAAAGTTTCTGCAAAAGGATTTTGACATTTTGATTGCTTACTTAAGTAAAAATCAATGAAGGAATTATTATTCAATCTAGCTGTAAAAAATGTTCAGAGCCATTCAGTCATCAAAAATTTAAACTTGGCCATCACTCTCTTAATTGTGACCTCCAAAGCAAAGCTAGTTGTCAGATACCAACCAACACAAGTTTCAAAAAATTTCCTTATCTTTGCTTCAGACATAATTCTGAGAATCTATTTCTCAAATCCTATCAGTCACATAAACAACCTCTTCTGATTTACCCATTTTGTTTTCTACAGATACAGTTTTCTTTTCCCATAGTATTCATTTAGAAATATTTATAATTTTTTTGTTGATACTATACTATACTACAGTTGATATCTTAGCATTATGTTTGAAATCAGACATAGCAATCAGTAATATAGACTGATAGTATGGCTTTAACCCTAGTATCTTTCCCATGTATATGCATCTAGACATTTTTGCTGATAGAAAACATGAGAACATTAAAAAGACTACTAATTATCTTTTGTTCCTTTAAAGACATATCGAAGTATGAGAGATGAAAGATCTTATGCATCTCAGGAAGAATTTCTAATCACTGTTACCCTTGAACCTGACTTCTCCTTTCATTGTGTAGCAGTAAATCTCTCCAGCATCAGCAGGTGCAACCATTAATGCCTCAGTGTCTGTAGCCAATGTTTGCCTCTATTTATTTCCATTCCTGATGTGGTGCTGAATCAGGTCATACCATGGAGAGATATTAAAGGATACTGCCTTTCTATTAATTTTAAATGATCTTTTAATCTAGATGGAAATTTGAATTCTATGAAAGTACATGAAACTTTATCAGCAGAGAGAAAATTAGGCCACATACCAAAGTCCTTATATTTCAGAATGCAGCATTATTGGTGAAAAACCCCAAAATATCTCACAAATATAGGACAAGAATTTTTCATTTATGTAATCAAAGAATTGTGTTTAAATTCCATCTCAGAGGTTTACAAGATGTCTAAGATGCCACAGTTCTCAATTGTGACAAACTGTTGAGAAAGAACTAGATCCTTTAAATGTTAGTACCTCGATTAAGATTCAAAGTGCATACGGCAAGTAAAAATAATAATTGTAGCATTCATTAGTACTTCAGAAGTTATTTCATTAATTTAACTTAGTGAATGTATAATTAAAGTCATAGGAATGTCAAAATGTGATTAGCTAACTAAAAACTCATCTCTCTTACACTGGTAATATTAAAGATGATATTTCCTCCTCTTTCAGTAAAGTAAAATTATTAATATTCATTAGAAGCAGTCATGTCATTATGAGATTAAATAAAAATATACAGATTATATTTCTTAACACAGTAAGATAGCATTTCTTTAACATAATGCATCATTATATTTTAGATTAAAACATTGCATTTGATGTTCTTTTTGAGTATTATAAACAGCATTAACTCAATGAGAATTAGATACTATTTGAGAATGTTGCTTCACCTAGATTCAAGTTTGGAAGATAGGCATTAACCTAAATCATTCAAAAATCAGAAAGTTTCACATGATGAATGTCATCTTGAAATAAAAATATTTTCACGAGATAAATAAATAGCAGTATCGCACCATCAGTAACCTCCAGCTGAGCTTTTGCTAAAATGCTTCCTGCCACAGTTAGGGCCTGGCAGATGTAGTAGCCGGCGTCTGAGCGCTGAATGTTGGTGATTGTGAGGTCCCCAGTTGGTGACACAGAACATCGACTGTTGGGCTGCTGGGGTTGATTTGGGAAAAGTAGATTCTGTGGAAGCAAATACAATCTCATCAATGCTCTATTCCCACTTGGAAGTAACACTACACTAGCAACTATTAAAATTATGGGATTATGGTTGAAAAAAAAGAAAAAATATAGATTTGAAAATATCTGATACTGAAATGATAACATAGCACACATTGGGTTTGACTGGGAAATTTTTCTCAAATATGGAAAAATAATATGTTCTATGAAGTAAGCAAGGTGTATAGTTGAAAAAATTCTACCATGTGTATTTTTGGAAACCTAGATTTTAAAAAATAATTTTTTTTAACTAACATGTAATATTTCTACTTTTATGAGGTCCAGTGTACTATCTCAACACATGTAGAGAGTATATACTGATGAAATAAGGGTAATTAACATTTGTATATCTCAACCATTTATTCCGTCCCTGATCTTCTGTTAATTATTTAATAACTTGAAATAGTTTCCCCATGTGAATAGGGGGCAGGAAAATATTCCTTTGATTAAATCCTCAAACACTTTAAAGATGTAGACTGTAACTCTAACCACACATGCACTTTATCAACTGTATGTTAACAAAGAATATAAATTACAATAGCTGCTTATCATTTCAATATTTTAGGATCACTGACTTTGCCTTAAAGATGTTCAAAGTGTGTGTATTTGTGAGACTGGGAAATAAAAGACCTAAATCTACTTCTACTATAAGATTTCTGCAAGTCATAACAGCTTCCAAAGGAGTTATGACTGAACACTATAACTTAGGCAAGATAAACCAATCACTGAAAAATTTAAAAGGATGTAGAATAACTCTAAATAGGTGCATGTTACATCAAAGAATTTTTTAGTATTGCATTTAAAAAGTACTATATATATATATATCCTTAAAGCCTATCATATATGTCATACAGCCTAACACAAATTTTTATAGCTTCTATATGAGAACAGTAACATTAATTTGGGTGAACTATGTTGTTTTACTGTTGTTCAATTAAGAAAAACATTTGGGTATAATAAATCATATTGAGGTATGTTTCCAAGTTGGATTATAAATAAGGATATATCAATTTTTATGTTGTATTTACCTACAAAAAAAGAACATTATAACCCTCTGGGATCTGTTTCTCAATATAGTAATTAATTTTCCAGGTTTGTAATTAAACAGTTTCAATAAGTAGCAATCAGGAGGTAATAACATTCAATTAAAGGCACAAGACACATTTTCACCTTAAAATGTTTTTACCCTTGAAGTAATACCAATGGAAGAGGATAAAATAGGGTATTAACACTTTTCAATTACGCTAAATGACTTTAATCCTGCAAATGATGTCCTACTTTAATTAGAACCTCTTCTCTTTATTGCAACATGATGGATGTCCACTTTATTAGATTCAAGTGTGACACTATAAGCCCACTTTACATAAACATTACCATGTTATTAAACTTCTTCTAAAAGAAGAGATGTTTGCAAGCGTATCAGGAATATAATTTCAAAATACTAGTGTCCTGTGCTAAAACATATATTACTATATAAGGCTAGACATATTCATGCATATAAAACATAATTCTGAGACCAAGTTCATTCTCTCATGCAATCCAAATGTATTACAGAAATAAACCATCTGAAAGAAAAAGGCCTAAATTTTAGAACCACTTGAAAATGATACAATAACTCAAAGTGCACACTTTCCTGCAATTAGCCATTAGAATACTAATTTACATAGCTCTAATCCATCAGACGATCTAATTCTCTCTGGGATCTCTTTCTCTATAATGTAATATCAGTCTACCTTATAAATGATTCGTTGACATGGAAAATAGCATTTGACTGAGGTTAACCCATCATCTTTATTCCCTGCTTATATGACATAGGCAAAAGAAAATGGATTACAAGCAAAAACCAGGATCTTTACAAAGCTCTTCTTGACTTGAAGTGCTGGCTTAACCTATTAGTACTAATTGGCATTATCAGCACATATTGAAGAATACGGACCATTAAGTCTAGGCTTGTAACTCATTCTATTGATGGATGGTCATAGATCACTGTAAAAATTGGGTACTGGTGACAGTAAGACCAATTTATTTTTCTTAATATCTCATTTCATGATTTAAAAATGTATAATTTTCTCATATTTCTGTGTTCCTCTTTCTCTCTCTCTCTCTCTCTCTCTCTCTCTTTGTTTCTGTCTCTCTCTCCCTCTGTCTCTCTCCCTCTCTCTCTCTCTCTTTCTCACCCTCTCTCCCTCTCCTACCCTATCCTTCTGCCCTCCAAATTGGTAAAGAAAAGAAAACTAAAGTTAAGGTTAGAAAAAAATTAGTGCCTAACTAAAATTTTGTGTAGCCTTTGCCAATAATAGTTCTTGAATTACATGTTACTTTTTCAAATAATAGACAAAAAAGAATGCTAAAATGCTTTTGAAAGTAATTTTTTTCAAATCTATTGAAACAAAGGAGTGACATGTTTATTGAACTACAGGACCAACACACATAGTATCTTGTATCTCACTTGGAGGTATTTTAGGAGACAAGATACCACATGAAACAATCTTATATAAACAAGTCACATATACATATATGTGTATACATGTATATATATATATATATATATATATATATATATAGCATATTTCATGGTGATAGTATTTCACTCCATACAAAAAATTAAGGCGTAAATTTGCAAAAATCAAATTGCTTTACATCAGAATATTTACTATCAGTGATATAATAACATTCTGTGAGATCTTCATAATGTGTAAAGCACTTTCATATGATATTCATGTAATCTAAGATGTTCATGTAATCTAAGATATTCATATAATTGTCATAACTCATAAGAAGGAAAATGTAAGTCTCTGCAGTTTAGACTGATAATATTAGCATCAGAAAAGTTAAATGCCTCTGCAGTTGTTCTGCAATTTAAAAGGAAAATGGCTCTGAATTTTCCCATATAGAGTATGTACATGTATTTGCCTATATGTTGTTGCTGTAGTCTCACTTTAATAATTGTGATGACTTTCATTCAAGAGTTTTCAGTGAAGTGTCAGGAATTCTAAGAGCAAAATTATGTTATAATAAAGTTACTGAATGATATAAATTGGTTTGTCAGTTAAGGTCTGAAATAATTCTGATATGGGATAAGGAAGGTGGTGACTTCACTTGCACTTATGTTTCCTCACTGTCTTTATATTCCACAAATCAGAAAGGAAACTATGAGAGCTGAAGAATGTAAGATGCTTTGGCTACGCAGACTGAGTTACGAAAACTGTTAGCTTGGACACGGTACAAGAATATACAAGAACCCATTATAACCAAGAGAAGACAGCTCAACAGAATTCTTAGAATCTCTTTAACCAGGAAGACAGACATGACTCCTAATCAAAAAAAAGTCTCTTAAAATACTGTCATTATCTGTCAGTATTCAAATTTCCTGAAGTGTTTTATTTCTGTATGCTTTCAATATCTAATAGTTACAGTGACTTTGGGGGAGTTGGTACATGTACATAGCATTTCTTGGTCATTTTCAATTCCTTTATCTCTTTTCCATTACTCATATCTCCCCCTAAACCCTTCCCTCATTTCCAAAAAGTATGCCTTCTTGTTTCCTACCATCTCTTTTTTATTTTACTTCATAACTTATTTGTATCTTAGGATTATATATAAGAAGCGCTATACTTAGTTTCCTCTATCTGACTTGCTTTGGATAATATTGTGATCTTGAGTTTCACCCATTTTCCTGCAAAAAATACATTATTTCATTCTTCTTTATAGTTGAATAATATTCCAATGTGTGCATATACCACAAAAAACTTTGGTGTTGAGATTTAGCACAATGGTAAGGCACTTGCTTAGCATGCATATGCCCTAGGTTCAATCTCCAAAATCATAAAAACCAAAAACAGAAACCAAAAAAAAAAAATTCGTTTCCATTGGTTCCTAAGAAATTCTTCCAAAAATTGAATTAACAACAGCAAGTGTTCAGAGAAAATCCCAATAATTCTATTCCTGAGAATTTAATGCCTTGTTGAGAAGGCTCTAGAATCTAGAACCAAAACATAACTACGTCCTAGGAATGCACAAATTGCTAGTCAAGGGTTTCAAGTTCTGAATTAGATTAAATTGGAAATTCCACTTACTGCCTCAGAACCTTGAGGCTAAGTGATTTTCCAAGTCTAGACCAAGCTCTAAATGAAAGAAGTAACATATTCAATTGACTGTTGGAGAGACTTTTAGAGGCTATTCTACTCAAAACCAGCACAGCAAGACAATGTCACTTCTTATCTTACCTACCATGCAGGAATCCAGAAGAGATGTGGAAGACTGTTTTACTCTTAATGGAAACATACTTAATGATTTTTAAAAACCATTTACACTGTCTAAGAGAATACACTGAATCTAGATTTTAGAATAATTAATATGAGAAATGTGTCTGACTGTTTTCCATGTGTCAGGTAATGTTCTAAGCAGTTTATACGTACTAACTCATACTGTGTGACTAAATACAAGAAAGTAAAATGACTTTTACCTTTATAATTTTAAATAGCTACAGAAGTTCTGATTGGAATTTTTAAGTTAATTTTTTCCTTTGCTTTATTTTCTTTTTATGTAACATACACAATTTTAAAAATTCAACCAAGCAAATAAAAAGGTCTGTCCTAAAACAAAGCTGCCATTTACTTATACAAGAATCATTTGCCTCCTTTATCATAATACAGGAAGTTCAAATTGATAGCAACACAGGCAAGGCAAGCTTTGAGGGTCATCAAGGTCAGGGTCATCAAAGATAGCAGATAAACCGTCCAATCTTACACTCACCTGACTGCCTTCCTTCTGCCAAAAAACAGCTGGTTGTGGGTTTCCTTTCGTTTCACAGGGAAATGTCACTGTTCGACCTTGAGCAACAATCTGATCCCTAGGCCTAACCACAAACTGTGGAGGAGCTATAATTTGAAAAAGAAAGAAAGCGTGTAACTATCAACCGTTGACAAAGAAAATGATATCAAAGTCAGAATCTGGCTCTAGCTGGATTGCTTAGTCCCAGGAGGAAGGTTAAATTTTTTTTTTCTGTTACCAATGTCTCAAAACACAAAGGGAATGGGGAAAGAATACTCTATTCAGTGCAAAAAAAAGTAAACATATTTGCAAACATTTTAATATTGTACATTATAATCCCGTGTTCAATACACTTGTGGAGAAAAATACGTAGATTTCACATAATACTAATGCTTTTAGAGAAAAATATAGAACCCAGTTTGTTGCTGCTTTTTGGTTCAAGACAGAAAAGAATCACTATATTTTTACTTTAAAATTAATTTATTAGGTAAACATTAATTTTCTTATAATATTTGTTAATACCATATGAGGATACTAGAAGACATAAAATGTCATCTCTATCGCTAAAATGCTTGTATTTTACCAATGAGGATTTCAAGAGTTAAAGACACTATAAAGTATTTAAGACAGGGAAATTACACACAAAGTTAACTAACAGTATAAATACATGTATTGAAAGAGTTTGTCCAGTTTAATTCATTTCATTTAGAAAGGTAAACAATACTGAGGCAACTACTATTTCCTCAACTGGCCACTAAAGAAACAGAGATGAAACACTCTGATAGGTCATGGAGGAGCTCTTAACCAATGAAAAGACAAAAAAATATGATTACAAAGCCAATATTTTTCTAAGACTGTGTTAAGTATAATGGGAGAGGGATTCTCAGGCCACAGTAGAGCAGCACATAAGTTACAGTACATATAATCAATGTGATAGAGCTTTCGGATAGAGGAACTTCTCTGTTTTGTAATGGCTGTGAATGGCTTTGCATAGGAAATGGACATCACAGTAGTTTAAGCAGCATTTGTGTAAGTAGAATAATGAACACATTCCAAGCAAGGTGGTTACTGCATAAAGAAGCAGCAAGAGCATCTAGCATACCTATATATGCTCTGGCAGGAATGGAGGGTCCAAATTGTATTACCATTATGGCAACAAAGGAAGATTTAAGAAGCCATACCGAGAATTTTATTTTGCCTCTTTCTAAACTGAAGAGAAATAGATGCAAAGAATAATTTTTGGAAGGTTTAACCCTGTCATGAATGTACTGTATGGAATAGGTAGAATGAGAAGCATTCAACTGTAGAGTTTTCTTAGGACACTAGTAAAATGGTATAGGTGAAGATAAAGAGACTGAAACACAACACTTATAGAAAAGAAAGGGATAGGATAGCAGTGTAACACTGCAACTGGAAGCTTTTACAAGGACATCTTCTTCAAACCCTTCACTTTTGTTGGAGAGAGAAAAAAAAAAGTTGTTTACCTCATGACTTTCTAATCATCTGTTTCCACTTTAATCAGTCACTTATGCTAGAAAACTAAGACCGTGCAAACATTCAAAAATCAACTTTAATTTGTAGAATATGGTGTATCTGGCAACAATCTCAAAATGTGACTTCTAGAGAACTCTTAAGAATAAGTGGTGTCCAGTAAAGCCCTTCACCTATAATACTGAAGCCTGGATGTGGATCCAAGAACAGACTAAATGCAGAGTAGCCCTGAACATACATCTGATTATTCTTCCTAATACGGATGCTGTTACTGAGAAAGCCATATTATTTTTTCAAAAATATTCAGTGAGATTTGTAAAGACTTATTTTTTTGGTGTTCTATTATACTAACTCCTAATTCAACACAGTCAACACGTGCCCTAGTGACAGAAGAGATAAATTTACTAAGTGAAATGTCTTTCTATAACTATAGATAACAGAAGACTTGTTCTAGCAGTATGGAGAATCCAGATTTATGGATCTATTTGACCGTAGTGTGGTTTATGTTGTCCTGCCTTTCTAGGAGATTACATTCTTCTTACAATCTTCTTGCTATTTCTACACAATTCTACTGAATCAGCAGATACATTGATTTTTGCTTCATGTATTTAATAGGAATGATATTTTATATCAGTGTTAGAAAATTACTTTAAGAAAAACGGAAAACCCAACAGTGCGTATTTTTCCCCGAGAGATGTAAACCACCAGATACCCCAAGAAAGATTTAAGGTTGGTTTCTATAGTAAGGTTAGTCTCTGTCATGTGCACATTCATGATAATATGTTACTGCTTAATAATCTGTGTAAAATTCTTTATCCTTGTAATGCTATGAATAAAAAGTAATAATGCAAATATGGATACAAACTTTTAAGTGAAGGACTGAGTACCTTAGTTTTTATTTCAGTGTTAAAAATTAAAAATTCAATGTAGTCAAAATCTGTTATTTATCATTATTTAATAAAGATCACATATTCAAATTATTAGGTCATTTTCACTGCTTTGGGTAAAAAAAAGTCTAAATTAGCCTACACAATTAGTAAAACCTTAGAGTCTGTGTACTACATACAGCCCTTCTTTATATAATTTTAAAAACAAAAAAAAGATAATACCCATGATTGAAATCATCAAATGAAACATACATGACAACAATGAAAAACTGTAGTTTTAAGCATATTCTCTATCATGCACCTATTTCAGAAAATTTATTGTCCACACTTTGACTTGATTACTCCCCTGAGTTGATTTGCAAACTTTTGAAACTATTTTTAAACCAATGATTCTGCAAAATATTTTTGAAACGCACACCCAACAATTTTTAAAAAGTCGCCATAGTTTGTTCTCCAAAATAAGGACCAGCAATTAATCACATCTGTGTGCCCACATTTCTGAGAAGATACGATGAACTGTTTATTAATTCAAAATGTATTGACAGACTACTCGATGTGAGACATGCTGCTTGGTGCAAGGGTTGGGAAGCTAAATAAACAAAGTCTTCTGTTCCATGGCACAGAGTTCTAAGGAAATCCACAAACACATAAATACAGTAGCATGCAATTTATATAATAATGGAAAAATGTAAAAGATACTGAATAGAAGCAAATTAAACCAAGAAGTGAAGAAAGAAGAATAAAAATGCCAGTAGTAGCCTACATTTGAGTTGTATTTTGAAGCACAAGTCAGAATTCACTAGATGAGGAAGAGTACGGTCACCTGGCAAGAGAGAAGCAGCTTCTAGAGCAGAGATCCATGAGCCTGGATTTGGTACAGGGAAAAGATTTTAAGCAAAAAAACGAATCAGGTTTACAGAGCTCATGTAGTTAGGACCAGATAATTTATGCTCAAGGAGTTTAGATGCTTGTCCTGAAAGCTGTTCAAACCTGTTCAAAGATATTTCTGGGAGACAGATATCATCAGTGTTGTGCTTCAGAAAATAATGCTATGGAAGCAATGAAAATGGTGACTGGAGATGAAGATTGGAAAGGCAGAAACAAAGGAGCAGAAAGCCTTAGCAAGTTAGGACAGAAAATTCAACTGAGAATTATTATTCATAGAAGTACCTAATGAAAACATTTCATCAGAACTCTTAAATGACAAAATAAGTCCTGGAAAACTATAACCAATGTGTATCACTGATGGTACAATCTTTTAAAAGCCAGGAAATCTAATTTCTTAAACTTTTATCCATTTCTAATTTTTTAGAGACCACTAACAAAAACCTATGAGCTTTTGTATTATGAATTCCAAAAATATATTTTCATGTGATATTTATTTGTGTTGCATTTTTGTTCTAAGTCATTGCAAATATGCTGTATTTCTAATGTAGCCAATACCTGGTCACTAGAACTCAAACCTCACTGAAGCTCAGTGGAACTAGAATCATATCATTTTGAAAATTAAAAAAATGAAAATGTTGAATGAAACATTTTACAAAGCTAAAAAACTTAAGGAGCGTTTGAGACTCTGAAAATGTATGTCCTTTTGTCACCTGATGTCATGCTAAGCAAACAAATGGCAACAATCACTTTAACTTTTGTAGACTTGCTTTCTCTGCCCAAGATCTATATTGCAATCTTCTGTGAAGGGATATCAGCTAAAGAAATTTATTTTTGAGGTTTTAAAATGAAGCACTGCATCAATAATTCTTCTGTGAACACTCCACAATTTCAGTATTTCTGCCAGGTTGTAGGGGAAATGGTTTTGGAAGGCAGCACTTGGCTGATGGTGCCAATGGGAGGGAGGAGACAGAGGTGGCATTTCACCAACACAGCACAATAGCACAAAGTGTGCTATCCATAAAATTAATTTTCTACAATAGCCGTCATTAAATATAAAAAACACAATTAGGTCCTCAGGATGATAATTCAAAACACACATTTAAGTCCAATGTGAATTAAAGTGATTGAGTTATAAACTCCAGAAGAATATGCTAGTTACAGGATCGGCAATTTCCCCATAAGTTTGTAAGATAGAGGACTATAAAATACACATTTATGTCCGCTCTAAAATCTGAAAACATTAGACAAATTTCTTGTAACAACGATGTAATAACATACTTGCTTAATCCGGCAAGTGATTATACCTTATCGCTTCAGTTATGAGAAGAAATGAGATGAGGCGAACAGAGTGGCACAATTCAGCGTTTAATCAACAAACCCAAGTTAAAAAACAATAGCTCCGTAAGAAAAGCACGTTGTGTGCTTTCCAGAGAAATAAGACCTGAATATAAAAAGGTCAATTAAGATTAGAGGTCTGGGACAGTTCACTTGAAACAGTGTTTTGAGAATTTAAATACAATGCAGAGTAAATTAGATTTGATTTCTGCTAAATTATGCTTTGATACTACATTCAGCCCAAGCTGGCTTCAATCAAAGTCACGCTACAGCTCTGTTATGCTAATGCCTGCTGGGGAGAGTGAGTGGGCGATATGGAAATTAGATGGGTGAACATGAGTAGGAAGCGTAGGCCATGCACGAGGTGGGCTTTGAGATGAGGGGAGGGGGGACCTTAAGGTTAATCACATCATGTTCAAGTTGTTTCTACAGGAAAATAGGACTTTCTATGGCAGGCATTAACATGGAGATAGTCATACAGCCGTTAGGCACACTAATGTGTGATACAGGGTGGTTACAGACACTCAGTTGCTCTCTCGCTTTGGGTTTGATTTCATGCCTGAATGAATCAACTTTTGCTTCTGTACTGATGAACATTTTGAACTCTGTGACAAACTGAAATAGAAAACAAATTTCCATTGCCGTTGAATGTAATGCCTAATACCTGTTAATACATTATGCAAGCACATTTAAAAAGCAACCTCTCCCATCATTCGAGTTCAAGATTTGCTTAGTCACAGAATGCTTAATACAATAATTATCATTAATGGAGGGTTTATTAATTCCCAAGGACTATATTAAGCCATCCACAAGCATTATTTCCTTTAAAATTTTAAAAGCCTTATTCGTGATCTGCTACCGTTATGAAATAAAGATCAATAACTGAATCTTATGAAGGGTATACACTTATTTAAGGTTAAAATATTAGACTGGTGTAAAAGTTTGACTTTTAGTTCATTCCAGTGCTGCAGTTGGCCCTACTAACGACAGAACTGCTTATTTAATTCGCTTCACTTCAAATCATTATCTGATTGAGAGTTTGTTGGGTCTTGTACTGAACACAACATATTTTTAGGCCACACTTTTAATATGATATAATATTTGAAAAATCATAAAATGTTTTTCTAGAACAATCACTTTTATTATTAAAGTAAATAAACACTGAATCTTATTCTTTCTACACTACCTAAAAGTATGATCTTTTTAAAGTATTATTCCTTCAAGTCACTGCACTAAAAGAAAAAAACCTACAGTGTTTTTAATTACATGATAGTAAACACCTACAATGTGTATAGATGAAATACTTGCATATTATTCTCCTTTATGTGTACCATTTTGGCTACTATTACCTGGCCCAACATTTTATCATTCACTCACCTGTCTCTCAACGAGATCCAGAATTTTGACAGACCAGTCTTTCAATCACTTGCATATATATTTGCTTGTTATCATGGTTAACTCATCTTGATATGTTATCCTTTGATTCACCTTGAGGACAACCGTTAACCTGAACATACTCCTGTTAACCTGAACATACTCTGACCTTGTACTTGCCTTGTTGGCCTTGCCTGGTTTCTGAAGCCCTCTCTCTTCCATGTGAATTGCTTCCTCAGTTCAGTTGTAAGCTCTTAGTACTATGCAGTGATGTCTATCATTTTCCATTTGAACGTGGTCCTTATTTGACCAAGAAAAGTCCCAAACAATGAATTCTAAATGAATGGCTTGGAATTGGAAATATTTTTTAAATGATCTAAGCAACATATTTATTTTTTTTTCCCCTCTCAGCATTAGCAGTACTTTGGATTCAGGGAAATCAGACAGGATGTTATTTGGAAACACACACTAACACACACACACACCTCCCAACCAATACTGATGGCTTTCTTTACAGACCCTCCTACACCAAAGTGTAAATTTATGACCCAAAATGCTACACACAAGTAACCACAATTCTAAAAGAAAAAAATACATAGACAAATACAGGCATTTTGCAGTAATCAG
This sequence comes from Cuniculus paca, assembly GCA_004365215.1. Classification (NCBI taxonomy): domain Eukaryota; kingdom Metazoa; phylum Chordata; class Mammalia; order Rodentia; family Cuniculidae; genus Cuniculus; species Cuniculus paca. Next base: position 27,958 of record RJWT010002363.1, on the reverse strand, counting down.
ACAGAAGTTCCTCCAAAAAATTATCAGCAATAGATTTGCCCCAGCAACAAAAAATAGTGAGAAGTCATTTTATTACAATACACCATATTTCAGATATTTTTAAGCTGGTAAATAGAACAAGTTGACTTTTAATTGATATAAGATAGTTTTCTCGGGTTGGAGATTTAGCTCAGTGGCAAAAGTTACTGCCTGGCAAGCATGACGTTGTGGTTTTGATCCCTGGTACCCCCTGGTACCCTGGTACCCAAAGAAAAAGAAAAAGGAAAATAAAGATAGTTTTCTCAACTTACTCTATTTAGTTTTCACTTTTTTGACCTGATCACGAGCTAATTTCTGTAGTATTGCAAATGCACACATAATGTTATAAAATATTCGAACTGAAGCATATTAACACATAAAGCATCACAGATGAAGCAATGTAATGAAAAATTAAACACAAGGGGTATACAACTTAAAATAATTATTTTTATAAGGGTCACTTAATCACATTTTCTTCATTTGTCACTGTTTCTAAGGAATATAAAGGATCAAATGACTAATTTATCTATCTTTCAATTACGTGTTTCTCCTAATCTACAGCAATACCCTTTCTAAATGAGTGATGTGTTTTCTTTCTCAGTCAGTAACTTGTAGCTAGTATTAAAAATTCTCACACCACTTTAAAATGCTAGTATTTGCACCTTTTCTTTCAATAGTATCTATACTCTTTCTTTCCTGTCTACTTCTTCAGTGTCAAAAAGAAAAAAAGAAAAGTACTAGTTTACTATTTTCATGAATATGAAAAAGTGCAACGAACTGCCAAAGAGAAAGACTGACTAACAGATCACAGTCCTCAGATTCTGTATCTGCTTAGACTTCCTGTTTCACAGTCTTCCAGTTAGAGGTCTCACATATGCATACAAATTGCATCAGCCCTTGTATGAGAAAAGCTATGTTGCTGTTTCGCAGTTACGCATCTTTGCATTTTGGGATCATTCTTAAGAAATTTGTTGATTGTGGGAAGATGAACTTTGGAGGGCTCGTATGATGTCTGACACAACCCCCAAATCACTTTCAACATTCAAAATTGGATAGCTAAAGTAGGCAGTGACATTGTTATTACCTTGCATAAATATAAAGTAATAGAAGTGGTCTTCTGAGTTTCCATGTATGGCAACTATGAAAGCAACTAAGCAGAGCATATCAGTAAGGAGATTTGATTTGTGGAGATGGAGAAGGTAAGCAAGGAAGGGCGAGAGGTTGTTCCTCACAGAGGGAAAAACGCATGCATTGTGTTAGAGGTATGAGTTCAGCAGACTGCACCAACTCCCCGACTCGCCGACCGCCCTTTACCTGCCTTCATTGTCACTACTGTCAGTCTGGCCTCTTTTGTTCAGTCTGCTTGTTAAACTGAGGACTTATGTTAGCAGAATCACGTATTTTTTTCTAAGCAATTGATCTTTACTGACTTTAAAGAATCTTTAATCCTTCAAGGATATTAAGTATTTCTCCACAGTGATATAAGTAATATTTAGCGTATAATGTAACTAATCAGAATGTGAACAGATAATTTTAAACATTATTATATTTCAGATTGTTAAAGCAGACTACTTTCAACTTTAGGCATGCACAGGCAATCAGTCTTTTTAAACATACAAATTTCATAGAGCTTCTGAATTGTACAAAAGTTATAAGTGTAAAACTTTCCAGAAAAATCTGTCAACATTTTAAACAAATTCTGAACTTTTAAATCTGATTTGTTCTTATTATTCTGTCCTGTACCTTTGCTTTTCTATTTGCCTTCCTGATTAAAATACTTATAAAATAGTAAAAGTTGGTTTCTGTAAGGAACTGTCAATTTACAAGATAAATGCCATTAACTTCAAAACTAATTAATTATTTAGAAAGACAATATCGACATTATTACTAAAGTAATTGTCTCATTTTTGACCAGTAGAAGAACAATTTAAAGAGTGGTTAAAAAAAAAGCACAAAAATCCTTTAAGGTACTAAATTTTTAAATTAGGAAAACTAGATTTCTCATGTCTAGGGGAAGAAGGGATTGAAAGAGTGGGAGCAAAAAGAAAAATACAGTTTAAAAATGGCTCTTTGAGTAAATGGTGAGACAAGACATCCATTTTCACTCACTTAACCTGTCAGCTTGCCAGAACTGTCATGTCAGCACTCGAGCTAAACCATGAGGGCTGATCACTTCCCATTATCTCATTTTTTTAGAGAAAGATTGCATGAAGATGCCAATCAGAAATATAAAAAGAAAAAAAATCTCGCAACCAAGAAACAACTGTACTGATGCTGAAGTGCTGCTTAGTTAACAGAATTTTAATATGCCATTGCAACGTTTCTTAATAACATTAATTACACGCTTAGTAAGGCACCATCCTAACTCATTAGCGCTTTCTTTTTGTTTTATTTTATCTCCCACTAGCAGAATGGGGATACGTGATTGGCCTGTTACCATTAACGCTGCTGCTTAATCTCTTTATAGCGCTAGGTAAAGCTGCTTGCATTAACATCTTCTGGGCAAGTGTTACCTATGCATCCATATGTGTATGCCAATGAGTTGCACCAGCACTGGGCACGCTCCTACCATGTGTAAGTGCAATGCTAGACTTACAAGCAGCAGAAAGATTAGCACAGCCACATATTTTCAGACAAAGAACTAAGAGTTTTATACGGTAGATGAAAATAATATCACCCATATATCTGGGAAGCGATACTTGTCAGAAAGATTTAAAAAGGCATTCAGATACATTTTAACTCAGAATTTAATTTAATTTCCTGGTTTATATATTTTTAATGAATATAATTATGTACCAGTCCCTTGAGTAACTTTTAATATGTTTAAATAAGTAGTGTAGTAATTCAAATGTCAGGCACGTAAGATCTAGGGGTAATGCTTATCATAGTACATTTTATAGCATTACAAGGTACACTGTCTCTGTCTACAAATAGCTATAATTTATAAAAATAAAAATTTTGACTTTTTTAAAAACTGTGACTCAAATGTCACTGTGATTTATGATGACTACAGCCAATGAACTCTTTTAATACTTATTTTTAGTATAGTTTTTGGCCATATTTCGCAAATTATAATTCGTATTAAATTTAATACTGATAGTACTTTAAGTATTAGCTAACTTAAACTATTTAATATTTATTTTATTCCTATTGGGAGAAAACAAAATTACTGAGGTGTTTTTTTTTTTTCAGCACCAAGGATCAAGCTCATGACCTCACACTTGCCAGACAGCTGAGTTTTAAATATTTTGATATTTAATTTAAATTATTAGAATAAAAGATTTTGTTTCATTTTCCTTTATTGAAAACAAGAAAAGAAATAAATAATATGGAGCAACTATCATAGTCCAAACTCCAAATTATAAAATATTCTCATCAGTGAAGTGTGAAGTAAAATGAGGCAGTATGCCCAGCCTAACTATCCTTAATTCTCCATTAATTTGATTATAAAAAATCTGTCAGCATTGTGACAGCTCATTGCTTGACTTTTGGTTATGATCTAGAATCAAGAGTGAAACTTGGGAAATAAAAAACACAATTGTATAGAAAACTCAGTAAAATTGAGGAGTCCAGATAGCGATTTTAAGAGGAGTCATGCAAACAAAACAGTGCATTAACTAATTATTTATATAATTAATGACATAAAAGAGAAAAATAATAAACAAAAGGAATTAATTTATAACTTATAAGACTTGCCCAAACAAACATAAGCATACATTAGGATACTGGTCCGTAGTCTAAATGAATTTGTACACAGTGGAGGCTGCTTTAAGAACAAACTCAAAAATAATAGATGGACTGAAAGACACAAATAGATAAAAGGATGTTACTTGAGAGCTTAGCAAAGGAATGACAAAAGAAAAATGTTAAGAGTCAAGAATATTTCACTAACAAGAAATACATGATACTTTTAATAGAGAAGGGAGGTAGCAAATTGGCCCTATAATCATAAAATATGAAATAAAATAGATAATTGAAGTTATTATGTAGAAGTTGATAAAGATGAAGCGTAGAAAAATGGAAGCCACCATAACCAACATATTTGAAGAAAAGAAAAACTGAAACATGAAAAAATACCCAAGGATAAACCAGATGAAAATATTGATGAAACGAAGTAATTTGACATGATTCTATGGATTCGAGAGTGTTGATGTGTCCAAAAAGTATTAGAAACAAGATGACCAACACTAAAGTATAAGCCAGCAGAAAGGTATCTGAAAGAAAATACTACATAACTATACATACAATATAGTGAAAGGACATTCCAGCCAAAATAGAAAAATATTCTGAAAGTTTCAGACTTGACTACAGAACCATTCAATACCAAAACAAGATTCTTTTCACCAAGATGTGAGAAAGAAAAGAAAAAAAAAATACAACTCAATAATTTTATCCCTAGCCTTCCCTGTAAATACAGTGAACAGACACCACCAAACACACAACGATAAAACCAGTTTAGCATGAGAAGTAACTGGCACTTGTTTTTCACTTTAAAAATTACTGTTAGTTTAAGATACTTCAGACATTTCACATTGTGGAAACTCTGTTGGAATACACAAGCTAGGACTGACTATATTATTTTTGGTCTATCATTTAATCAAACCATATGGAGCAATGAAAGATGCGATGCTTAGTAATAATTAATTGGGACTCTGTGTAATGTGGTTAATTAGTGCCAGGTGCAGGAAACATTAAGTGCTTTTGGGAAAGAGGGGTCACCTCAGGTCATGGGGTAGCAGTTTGTCCATAAAAAGAATGCAAGGAATTAAATTCTAGGTCTACTTCCAAAATAAACTCAGGACATCTTTTGGAGACAGTGCATCCAAACACTATACACAAAAACTACATGCTTTCTGATTAAAAACAAAAAAACAAAAAAACTGGAATGTTTTCAATATTCATTTAAAATGTATGCAACACATAAAATTTTCCAAATTTTGAGGTGGAGTGGGAGACGAATGTGCTGTGAATGTTTATCATAGTTTCTAAAGTAATGTCTGGTTTCTAATATGCTGACATGAATTTCTCAGTCACTGTCTTTATTGAACTTGTAGCCTCAAGAACAAAATAGTTTGCAGAATGTTATAGCAAAACGCTACTTCATCTCATAAAACAGAACTGTCTAAAATGAGGATATGTTTATTTTTGTGCTTGAGCAGTAAAATCATTAAACTACGTCCTAAAGATTTCTTTTTTTAAGTGAGTACTTCTGTTAAATAATCTAAGAATGTTGAATTTTGCCAAGAATATGTATTTTTCAATACTTGTTTATAAATTCTAGCATGGTCACTGATATTTTTCCTATCCAAAGGAAACATGTTTTAGTGTTGCCGAATTGGAAAACACATAGAAGTTTCTTTAAACTTGCATAATGTCACTTTGTTTTTGATATTTTAAGCAAATTTCACCTGATCCACTCAGTTTTTAATTTCTATACTTGAGGGGATCAGCAGTTAGCATATGGCACGTGGATACAAAACAGAGCAGGGCTCAGCTTCCCAAGAAAGGCAGCTGGTAGATTTGACAGTTCTTTTCCAAATTACTCATCATGTTTTGAGTTGCTGCTAGGAAAAAATGTGTTGCCCATCTCCAAAATAGATGTTCTTTTTTATTTTTAAGCTTGGGAAGGGCTTCCGATAGAAAAATAAGACAGATGGTTATAGGAAGTAAGATATTTATCCATATTTAGACTGTTTTTTTTCTTGTCAGTTCCTTCATCAGAAGAGTTTTCCAAATAAACAAATGAATATTTCAACACTCATAGTTAACTGTACACCAAGATGCAATTTGGCTTTTTATATAAAGAATGCCTTTGGAACAGTAAATCACAGGAAGGTTTGGTGGATTTCTGATTATCAAAGATTTTATGGTAACTAGCAAATACAATAGGGGTCTAAAAGCACTCTTGAGATGCTGGTGACAGTACAGATGAGTAAATGTAACATATAGTTTCCTTTGTTTCTAAGTATGCAATTGACTGCTTTCAGTAATAGACTTCATTTGAGAACTCTCTGGATCAAATTTTCACAGAATCTCAAAACCGCAGTTAAGAGAATGTTTAATTCCAGTGGTGAATCGCATAGCGTTGCAATATCTTGAACTCAACCGATGCTCCTGAGCCTTCCAGTTGAATAAAATTTCCAGTTTGGGATTTATAGAATGATGTTTAAATGGGGCATTCTACACAGGAGAAGTGTTAACTAGTGTAATGTAGTGATTGTTCTTTGAATCTGTAAGTGTTCCAGAATCTGCATGGATTTGTAATTTTTTTTCAAAAGCTTCAGCAGTTACTACTGTTTTAATTTTATGTACTTCATACAAATTTCCTCAACAAATAAATGTTGGAATTAAAAACTGGATTTAATTCATTACATTACTTGACTTTTATCTCGATCTTACAATAAATGTTTTAAATATCTACAATTACTGAAATTAAATTGGTGCAAGAAGTTGATACAAAGAAACACCAGGCTAGTTTCCTCATTATCAGTCTCTTCTTTCATAATCCAATAAAATGTATCTAACATTCATTTCCATTAATAGCAGTTGTCAAGTTTAAAGTATAGTTCTTCATATGTCTGAACATTGTCACAAGTCATCTAAGATAGATTTATGAAATGACAGACTTCCCAAGAATAAAGTACAATGTGTCAAGCAGCTATTCTTTATTTCCAATCCAATGGGAATTTAAGAAATCATTTTAAACAAGAATAAAAATTAGGGAAAAACTTTTGAAATGCCTTGCAGGTGACAGATACATCTTAATACCTTTAAAAATCACATCACTTTAATTCTTGTCTTTTTCTTTGTTTAATAGTTTTAATATGTCAGAAATGTTTAATGTATTATGTGCTGAGAACTTGTAACATTATATAAAAGAAGAAGTTATAGTGTATTTTTGTAAGATTTCTATGGGAGGATCTATAAAGTATGATTTTCTTCTGGTTGTATGAAAAGTTTTTTTCTTATTATTAAAATTCTTGACAATGCAAAAACAACCTGAAGTCTCGGGTACCCTAATACCATCCTTTTATTGACAAATATATTCATCTATCTCTTTTAATGTTTACTATAAAAATATAAGGTTAGTAACTTAAAATAACTTGTTGGTAAACTTGTGAAGTTTTTTACTGGTTAGTTAATGAGAATTCCAAAAATAGTAAGAGTGCCATAATTAGTCCCAATGAATGTTTTATGTTATATAATCTATCATCTTATGCATAACTTATATATAAATCTCACCAATTATATTTTAATATATAAATAAGTATATATAATAAAATATTTGTCTTCTTTTTTTTATATTGGGTATTGAATTCAGGACCCTGCCCAAATACTTCCCTTTGGCATATAACTGAATTAATAACTGCACCTGAGATCTAGTTCCCAGAAGTTGAGAGCAGAAATCTAATAGAGTGGTCAGATAGGCTGTTACCACTTCTCTGTCTTTTCCTGTGGCATTTCATTCTGTCCCATTTCCTTCTTAATTTTAAACGTCAACTCAATGACATGTTAAGTTAGCATTATTAGGAATTGGTACACATGCAAGAAAATGATTTAAAGTGATCATAACGCAGTCCTCAATTTTCAAGCATTGATTTTAAAAAGCATGATTGATTTAACAACTGTGCCTCAAAAAATCACTTGCAATTTCTATCCCAGTTAACTTAAGCCATAACTATATTTTAAACAACAAAATGCAAAAAAAAAAAGTCTGAAAAGCTAGTAATACATTAGAAAATATTGGCACACAGAACACTTTTCACAAAATCAATCTTAAAATCAATTCAGTTTTACAGCAGCTTTGATAAGCCAATAGTATTCTCTCCATTTTACAGATGAGGTGAATGAGGGTTAGGGATATTAAAATAGTAATTAAAAAACAGAAACTGCTAAAAAACTTCATATCAGAATTTCAAGTTGGGAAACCAAAATTTTATTTACTGTATTTGCTAATGATATAAGAACATACAAGAATAATAATAATGTCTATGAATATTTCAACCAGTATAGCTTAAATGGAAGCAGCGTCAAGCCAGTACATTAAGAAAACTTTTGAAGCCTGATGGACAATTTATAAACCTTTGAAAATTGAGCAAGTTATTATCATGTCTTTTGTTTAGTAAAGAAGCAATGTGCTGAATTCATTCATTCATTCAGCTATTCATTTATGCATTCATTTCTTCATTTACTTATACCACAATTATCAAAATTTACTAACATTTGCTGGGTTAAATTAAACTTTAACATGCTGCAGAAAGTTTGTTACATCAATAAACTTGAAAACATTTCATCATCCCAATGTTTATAAATAATTATCATTTAAATTTCTGTAAGGGCAAGGTTTTTAATTTTGCAAAGCCAAATTATTAATTAGACATATTCAAAAAGCAATGATTAAATTTTCATGCCAAAGAACAAACTTTCCCCTGCCTTCCACACTAAGGACAAGAAATCTATTTATAATAACTTAAAGCATTCTACTTATTTTATTCAGATGGACATGCCAATAATAAGTAGCAGGTATAGAAGGTAAAAATACTCCTGAAGAGTTGGAAGCTTGGGCACTTTAAAATAAAAGTGAGTAATTAATCAAGCTTAATTTTTGTTCAAAACTTTCTAACCTTAACTAATAACAGTCATAACTAGTAACTTATGATGGTAACATACAATGGAAAAGAGAAATATACATTTATTTCTTAAGACAATTAGCAGTTTATAAAATCAATCATTTTTCTATTCTTTTACCTGAAAAATGTGTACTTACTGATTGCTAGGTAGCGAAATCATTACAAAAATGGTTTATCAAAGGGATGACAAAAGTGAGAAGCAACTTTTATAGCAGACAGTTCTTCAAGTAATAATATAGGTGAATAAATGCATTTAGTTCTTTTAAGTGCTAAAATGCATGAATTATGAAGCATTATACAAAACCATGCTAAATGGATAGAAGGATGGCTACTTACCAACAGGGCGAGCTGTAGACATTACAATGGTGTGGTGAGAACATAAAAAAAGAAATTAAAAAAAAAAAAGAAAAGAAAATTATCAGAATGCATGATGTGTAATGCCACATTTAAGTATGGACAATAGAATGATTTCTAGTCTCATAATTCCACCATGAATAGAATGTTCTGAGTTTGATAAAACTGAAATTTATAAATATAGTTCTAAGAAAATAATTATTTTGAAGTTCAGGACTGAGTATAAGTAATTTGAGAGATATTTTAGGTCAAGTCTTATGATTATCAGTTACTACAGGTATCATTTCAAAGACCTGGAATGAAATAATCTTGTGCTACCCCAAAGATAAGAACCTGCTAAATGTAACTATTCAAGTCACAGACCAGTAAATGTCGTGTCAATAAAAGAAGGCCTCACTGTCTGATTTAAATAGCAATTGGATTTTAAGCATGGTTAGTCAGAACCATTACAAGGACTACAGAAAAGCCCCTGATGCTGTTTTCAGTCAGGAATAAGTTAAGATCACATCAGTTTTCGTCCGTGGACAGGGTGGATGAAAATATAACAAATAGGTTGGAACATCCTTAGAGATTTCAACTCAGCAGATCCCTAACTACTGCTAAGCATTTTTTTTCTTCTTTTTGGAGGGACCAGGATACAATGACTGACAAGTTGACTCTTGTTCACACTGGGAATGACTTTCAACTGCTGTTCCAAAAATTATTATTTTTTATTACACCATAACTTTTAATCAGTAAAATCAGTAGTAATAGGCTGCTCTTGTTATTAAGGCACAGAAATTGTAAGAAATATTCCTGAGTTTAATAATACTTTCTTTCAAAAGAATAATGCCAAATCATTTTACACAGTAAACTATTATATATAAAATAATGAACATTATACAGCATATACTCTCATTATCCAAATAAAGGAGAAATACAATTAAGATTATTTGAGTTTTTATGAAGTCTTACATTCACAATATAAAATTTTTCAACAGAGCAATCTTTCACTCATATCCCAGTGGGTATAGGCTTAGTGTATCATAATATGTCCGTAGAACAATGTAGGTAGGGTTAGTTTTCTATTGATGGTGGTCTTTGGGCACAGCGAAATAGATACAGCATTGCAAACATGTTTCTTGTTATTCATTCACTCAACTCATACATCATAATGTAAGTTTTGTACAATCTCTAAAAATAATGATATGCTTACCTCTGTCTGAAAGTTGTTTTTTTACAGTGTATTATTCACAATTAAGAAAACAGAAAAAAGAATAAGGCAAGGCAATTGTAGTAGCAGTATAAAAATCTAGATTAGGAAAATCCTATTATGTCCTATAGGATATAGTGGGTTTTGTAGCAAGATGAAAAAGGAAGTACATTGTCCAATGTACCATAACTTTTTTTTTTTGCACAAGGGTGGAAACTAGAATAAAAATAATTACCCCAATATTGTTGGAAGCCCAGGTAGTTGGATCACAATTTGAATCCCACCTGGGCAATTTAGCAAGATTCTGTCTCAAAATAAGACAATATTTAGCTCAGTGGTAGAATGCCCCTAATTACAAAGGACAAGATAACAGATTAACATCATAAAGTCATGCCCTATTCTAATCAAATATCTCATTTTCTCAGTGTGCTGCAGAGAAAGGACTTTGCCTCTCATTTTGCAACTGGTACTATTTTAGCGGCTATATAATGTTAGATTTCAAGCATTATGTCTTTTTTATGCCTTAAGGCATAAAAAAGGTGCTTTGAGTCTGTGATATTAAGGACAAAAAAGGAAATCATGCTGAAACAAATAAATTGCTCTTTCACTTTAGAAAAAAATTTTAAGACTTTATTTCTTACAAAAAACTTTTTTCAGGAAGGTCTTTATTTATGCAAAACCAATGAAACAATTGAAAAATGGAAAAAACTGCTTTTGCAGATAGGCAGTTGGTATTTTTAAGCCATTTTGAGCAATTTAAAAATTAATATTACATAGTGAATTATTCCATTAAGGAATAAATACTTGGTTTGTTTTGACTAACTGTGCTTCTTTCAATTTTTTGTTTACCAAATCAGCAATGAGAGAAACTACTTGATAGTAATCTTAATTTAAAGCTCTATTTTTCCACTAGGGTAGCCATTGTTAATCTCCTGTTGTTATGTTTTGAAGACCTGTATTGCTTACAGTGTTCTATTCTGAAATGCTATGTTGTGTTTGACTCTATTGTGTTTTGTTTTGTTCTATTCTCTTTAAAATAAAAAAAGGAGATCTATTTTTATGATACTTTTCAAAAGGAAAACAACATAGGATTTCTCTATTTCAGATGTTGATTAAATTTTCCTCCATTAGCTAACGTGAACATCATGATACAATTTTAGTAGAAACATAGCAATAATAATTGGTTACATAGCAACATTTCATTGTGAAAAAAACAGCAGGTAGGTGTTTTCAAATCAGCAAGTGAAACTGGGTTCCTCCATTAAATAGATGAAAATGGAGATTGCTTTTTGGTCAGTTGACATTGTTTTATTAAAACAATCCTGAAAAACTCTGAACATTTTACCACGTGCATAAAAAATAGCACAGACAAAAGTAGATAATTTTCCCTTTTTGACCTTTTAACATGAGGAATTCCAATTGATTTATTTCCAAAGGATAAAAAATGTTTTTAAATAATATTTTATTCTACATTACATTGGATTCTGCAGATTCTTTTTCTTTAACCCTAGATTTGAGATTTCAATTGTAGACAAGTGATACATTTATACCACACATAATGAATACTCTAATCCATTAAGAGGCTATAGATTAGGGGTGAAACCATCGAAGATTTGCTGATTTTTTTAAAGTTATTTAAGATTTGCTGATTTTTAATTGAGTTTTTTATTGGTTTTTATTATTTTTTTAATTGGTTTTGCAAGTTAGTTTCAAACATTCTAGTATGAGGAGCATGGTTGTTAAAGGAAATGTGAAACCTGAAACTTACAACAAATCATGAAAACTGGAAAAGATCTTAAAGCAAACAAACCACTTCAAGTCTCATTGACTCAAGAATTTAAGTATAAAAGATTCCCTGCTGCTTTCACAAACAAACATCTCCTCACATTTTTTCACCATTTGTTTAGTCAGCAAATATTTTTTGAATGAAACATTTCTTACTGGGTTGTTTATTATTTCCATTCACTTCAGAAATACACACACACACACACACACACACACACACACAATTTGGGATAATTTGGTCAGGTAAATTGTTTAGCAAATGGCTGCCTACTTAAAAAACAAACTGTGTAAGCTAAAGAGAGTTCATCGTTTCACAGGAATATTTAGATTTTTGATCAGATAAAATCAGTATATATATTCAATTAATGTATTATCACAGTCCTTAACGATCGGTTATGTAATGAGGAGCGAAAATGTTTTTAAGTAACTAAGTTGTCGATTTTGTTTATGTTTCTCTGGTATTGAAGTTCACACTAGACTGTCTAGAGGAAAAACATTGCTTAGGCAGATTAGGAGTGAAATGATTGGAAAACATAGAAACAGTGTTTTCCAGGTAAATGAAGTGGAATTCCTGTGGTAACAGTTACCTAGGAGCAAATGAGTTTTGTGTGCTTCGAAGCCTGTACTGTAGGTCTTTATAAAAGCCTTTTTTTTTCCTGACCAAATGGAGGAGCACATTTTTAAAAATCCCTGATACATTTCTTGCAACTTTATACTTCTGCAAATTCTTCTCCTAATCTTATAAAAGCTACCCAAGGGTAAAAGTTATGACTAAATAAGGCCAGATGTAACTGATAATCTGAGGAACACGTGTTGCTAACCTCCCTATCACCAATGATGTGGAAGAAAGGTTGAAAGACTGAATGGAGATGAAGTTGTCTATCTCTGTTTAAAGTCCTGTGAGTGTAAACAATGCCACAATAACGTCTATTCGGAAAGGGTAAATGTTTGCTTGTCTTCATGATACAACTTGGTGCCCTGGACTACATAATTTACTTCCTGTGATCAACATGTTCCACCAGGAGGACAGTTAATTCATTCTAGTGTACTGCAGGATTTAGCAAAGCTTTCTTTCACTTAAAAGCAATTTCATTGAGTCTATAAATGAACATTATTGTGGGACTGAGAAAGTGCATAGCACCCAGAAAATGAAAGTTATTACAAGAGCAGCACTATTTCAATTATTTAAGGCCAGTGAATCTCATGAATCACTCTCTAAATCAGATTGTCAGTATGCAGGAGCTTCTCTGTTCCCTACTTTCACCTTATTTTCATGCTTATATTTTTAAGGTTAATTTTTTGAATGCCAAATTACAAGTATAAAGTGATAAACTGATGAACAGAAAACATTTGAGTACCACTGAAACTGATAACATTTGTAAGCAGTAAGCAGTTGAAAGCAATGGAAATTTAAAAGATTGGTATACATTTTTTCTGTTTTTTAAAACTTTGATTTTAAGAAGTATAAACTATTTCTTCCATGTAAGTTACTGTTTACTGAGAGTTAGTCTCTTCAGTGATCATCACTTGGATCTTGAATTTGGAAGTACAGTAATTTTATTTCAATTAACGACAGAAATTCACAAAATCTAAGCATTTCCTATAGCATAGTGTTATTTCGAGTGTGAACTCACTTATCAATTTAAACTATTAGCCTCCTAATTCAATTCAATTATATTTGATATCTTAAGTCTCTTACCTCGGACAGTGAGAGTAGCAGAGGCTTCTACTTTTCCCACCCGATTCTCAGCAACACACATGTAGGTTCCTTCATCCGTACTCATAGCCTTTTTAATTCTCAGTGTGTAATCATCTTTGATGTCATACCTGTGTAAATATGACCTGGCTTCATTAAACAGCACTGATCATGTGGACAATAACAGTGTTGATCTTCACTTCCTCTTATTATATTATAATTTACCTAAAGCAAAACACACATGCAAACAATATTCAACCACAAAAGCACAATATTTAGATTCTAGTTATTAACAAAATGATCACTAATCTCACACCTGATTTCTAGCTACTTGTCAGTTACCCAATTTTATTTATTTGTACAACTGTTGCTATACCAAATGAAAGACATTACCACTCAGATCTTTCTTTGGCAGGTCATTAACAGGAAGGACAATAGTATATGTTTCAGTGTCTTGGTGAGTTATATTATTCTGTAAGTTGATTTTGTTCAATGTGACTTTTTTAGCATCTTCATTATAAGAAAGCTGAACTATATTAAAGGACATTGTCTTCTTTGCAAAGTAACAAAACAATAATTAAAAACTGAAGGGGGGTAATGATTTTTTTAAAAAAAATTAACAATACTAAATATATTTAATGATCAAGACAAAGTGATTTTGCAAGTTTACTTCATCACTTCTTTAATAATTTTACTTCCATTTTCTAAATTTAGACTAAGAGATTCATTCAAAAAGTAAAAGTGTTGCATGAATTTTGGGGGGCAACTGCATATTGGTTCTGTCTGTGCAAAGCTAGCTGCGATGTTGTATTGTGTTTAGGACAAAACAATAATTTTTAGGCTTACATTTAAGACTATTACAATTGGATACAATCTATTTCTAGCTTTAGTTAAATGAATAATACAGCTTACTTTCATTAGACCCTAACCTACAAACTACTAATATTTCTATTTTATAGAACTTGGCATGTACCAGTCATGCCAACTAAATCTAACTATTCCTGTTTCTCTATTCCTTAAATATGGTGGCTACCTTAGAGTTTGACTATTTTGCCTTAAATTTCTTATTTATTTCTTAGAAATTATTTATTCACTACTCTTATTTGAAGACTTCTAATACTATATTAGAAAAATGTGATTACTTTTCCTTGAACCTCATTGACAGGCCACTAATGATCCTGCACTTACATTTTGTCTTGTCTATATTTATAAAGGCAGCTTTCTTGCCTGCTCCACGAAGTGCCACATCTACACCCCCAAACATAGAGCTTTCTATATCCACTAGCATAATCATGTGGTTAAGAGGCACAGACTCGAGCAAAACTGCTGGATTTTAATCATGGAGTTTGCCTCCTTCTCTGCTTGGAAGATTGGACATGACACTTGAATTCTTAGATCTCAATTTCCTCCTTTACAAAACTGTGCTAATAATAACATCTATCCTAAAAGAATGAGTGTAGGCTTTGAATGAGGTATTGCATATAAATTGTTTCAAAGTACCACAAAGAAAGCACAATTCGCATTAGCTATTTATTATACATACAGAAACACTGGTTTAATACATGATTGTTTCCTGCTAATAGAAAACCTAACTAAATGTAAATGACTTCAAGGCTGCTATTTTACCATATTTACCTTTAAGACTTTCATATGGGCCACCATTACAGTTTGGAACAAGTACTAAACTAAGATGCATAAAAGTAAAAATATAAAGTAACATTTTCTGATTAACTGTGTCAATAAAAAGCATACTTGAAATAGTGATTTTGATGTTGGCTTCAGATGTAATGAAGTGATATAATGTGTAACTAAAATAATCTTTCCAACAGTTGGTCTATCTTCTGGACAACATACTAAGTGAAAGCTATAAACACTGAATAAAAACAATGGATTTTGTAGCATTTCCAATCCATCTAAAAAATACCTGAATTCCTGGCCACAGTTATCCTATAGGTTGTCACTTTTTAAACTTTTTATTTACTGTTCTACAACTGAGTTTTCTCAAAAACTAAAAGAGATAAGATGAGCTTAATGATCTACAAAGTTTTACTGAATCAAAGAACACATAAAATCTAATTCTAAAAACAGTCCAATTCTAAGTAAAAAAAACATACTTAGACTGTACATTATTTCTAAAGTCATTGAGAAAGAAATCTATGTGTTGTCTCATCACTGAGAAAGACAGGATTGCACACATTGCTCATTGCATCCTTAAAACAATATTCTGAATTATAAATTGTCATTTTGCAATAAGAAATTTGATAGTCCAGTAAATGACGTTTTCAGTGTCCTTTACTACTAAAGAAAAAACCAGATTTCAAATGACAACTCTCAATGTGCCCTTTGCCCAACTCTTCCTTGAATGGGCAATACTTAGTCTAATTTTATTTTATTTTTGTAAACTTATTCAGAAAAACATAAAAATATACATAGTAATGTGATCTTTTGATGTTTTTATACATGTATATATTAGGTAATATTTAAATCAGTTTAAATATATTTATTTGCTCAATCATCTATCATTTCTTTATGTGAAAACTTTTAACACTTTTTCTTCTAGTTTCTTGAAATACCCAGTGCAAATTTATTACCTAGTCTTAGTTTAATTTTAAATGATTACATGAGACATAATTGCATAGTTTAGATAGAAGTATAAATTCACATTCAACAAATATATAGTTATAACTTCTGAAAAAATTTTCATTCAGGGGGTAAATATATTGTGAAAGTAATTTTTCTCTTAATTAAAAGGTATATTTATCTTAAAATTATAGAACATATTTATACCTAAAATAACTCTGAAATCTGACTTCCTCAGAAATTTTGGTCATTGTCTAAAGGAGGTTAAAAAGAAGGATAGGAATGAGAACACGGTATTTTATCTTATTTTTGAAGGTTTTTGTTTGTTAGGTATACCATGATAGGGAATACAACTAACTGTGAGTCCTATTGTTCCATGATTGAAGGTTTTTCCATATGAAAAATTAAAAATAAACCATTGCTCAGTATGAATAAATGGAATTAATCTTAGTGACTTATAAAAGAGACTATGTTTCAAAGACACAATTCTTCACAGAAAAACTGAGTGAATTATCAGGAAATTAAATTATCCTTTGGTAATCATAGAACAAATTTTCAGATGCAGATTGTAAAATGCAAAAAGAAAAAGCAAGCAATATTCTGGTAGTAGGAAGATTCTCATTAAAATACTTCTAGGTGCAGGGAGTACATGCACACAGGTACTGAACCCATTCTGAATAAGTTAGGCATGCTTTGGAGCTAGAAAAGAATTTGGGGCAACGATTCTTAATGATTTTCATGACACTGTGTCTTGTGTACTTCATAGGATTAATAGAAACAGAAACTCATCATTGTCTCATTAAAATTTTATAACAGGAAAAGTACTGCCCCCAGCCAATATACTTTAGTTTCTTAGCAGCCCAGGTGACAGTACTGTTCCAGTTCCAATTGCTTCTGTCTCTCAAAAAAGACTGGTCACTATGATGCACATCGTATAAACCAACCCTCAATTGACAAGCCAGTCTGCTTCTGTACTTCCTGCTTGCCTATCTCAGATAAGTCCTAGACCACCAGAGATCAGGGCCTGATATTCTAGGAATGATCCCGATCAGGGCCCATCCACATGAATAAATCTGCCTCCCAAATCAGGGTATTGTCACAATGGTGTTTCTGCTTACTATTGCAATTTCTCCTTGATTATCATTGAAATTTGAGATTACAGTGATTTTTTTTTCTTTCATACTAGGGATCAAACCCAGGTGCAGTCTACCCTTATATTCATCTCTAGACCATTTTATTTTTTTATTTTAAGAGGAGATCTTGCACTGGTGGAACTCAAACTTTAGGTCCTCTTCCTCTCAGTGTCCTCCATGAGTGCTGGGGACACTGTTGTGTACTAGTGCTCTCAGCTAATAAGTATTTCATTTTTTTCAAGCAAGAAACACTTTTGGCATATATTCTATATGCCAGGAACTCCAGCAAAAGTCAAGGACGTGCTCTGATAGGATTTAGAGCCTCATGAAATGATCCTTGGCTGAAAGGATGATGTCAGCCTCCACAGGGCTAGTGTAGATCAGAATTCCCACTGACCAAGCAGTTAACTTGTATTTCCCAAGCTGCAAGACTTGATGTGTCACGTGTTCTGATCTTCCCCAACTGTAAACAACTGCTACAATGTACTAGTCCTTTTACACAGTGGTGTTATTAAAAAAACAACAAAAAAAAAAACTTGGAAGACTCATGTTGGAATGCTTGGAATCTTAAATTATCATTTCTTTTTTGAAAATTTCATTTAAGTTTATTGGTACAATTTAGGTATACATAGTGATCACATTCATTACATGGAATTTGTATTTGTACATGGTATGTCCTGATTCCTTTTTTCTTTTCCCCATTCCCATCTTCTTCTTTCAAACCCTGTTCCCTTCCCTGTTCACAAAGGTCTGTTTTCATTTTATTCTTCTTTTCTGATTGTTTTCTTTTCCTTCTTTCTTTCCCTCTCTCTCCTCCCTACTTCCCTTTTCCTTTTGAACAAAAATTATCATTTCTAACAGAATCTTTCCTTAAGGAATGATATCAAGTATTACCAGCATTATGAACTTATATGAATATACCTTGAATATGTATGAAATGACTAACTCTCTACAGTAAAAGAAACCAAAAATTTGCCTTCTATACAATCCATCAACTCTTGGATCCTATATAAAACATGCAACTAACTAGTTCTTCACCCCATTCCTAAGACTAGCAACCTATTCCATTTTGAACATCTCTATTAGGTGATCTTCTGTATATGATATCACAAAACATTTCTTCCAAACATTTCTACTAATCACACTATTCTTAGTACCAAATGGAACACTATTCTCAATTTTGTGAGATAGCCCTTTGAATTTTCAATTTTCTATGAAAACTCATAGATTATAATAGCCATTATATAATATAATAAGTGTTTTAAGGTAAATTAAGAGCATCAACAGAAATCCATTGACAAATAAATATAAATTTGATTATGGCATGATACTGTTTGAAACTGTCAAATGGCTTGTCACAGAAAATGACTACAGTATTGCTATATGGTCTTCAAGGCTGTAGATAAACTGATCCTCGTCTATCTGTCCAGTTTCACGTTCATTTAATCATGGTGCTTCCTTTCCTGGCTTAACATTAGCCATTTGCCACCATGTCTTTGTAATACCATCTGAGATTTATAGAATGCTTTTGTTCTATATTTTCCATTGTTCATCCTTTTTGACTATCAGAATAGCACAAATACCATTTCTTCAAGAGCATCTTTCCTTATAAAACCATATAAAGTAACTCTGTCCACCCAGAATTATGTTTTTAAAACTGCTTGAATTTTTTTTATTCTTTGTATTATAATTTAGATTACATAAGTTTATTTTTGTCTGTTTCTTATGTCCAGGTGAAATTTTTAAATGGTGAGGTAATGATGACATTCAAAACTTTGACATTATCAGATACAAATTTGGATTATTCAAAGCAAGGTTTTTAATACAATCTTAGACCTTACAGCTGGAGATACTATTCGCCCTTCCAACATTATTGAACCACTGCCCCAGCCTCAAATCTGAGCTGGAATAGTGCAACAAACTCAAGAGACTCAAGAACAACGTGATACTCTATAAACATTCATGGTCTGAGGCCAGAGAAATGACAGATCCATAAGTGTGACAGGATTTGCTCTTACCTGCAAAAGCTCAGGAATATATGGACTGATTTTAAAGAAATTATGTCCAACTAACTTCAAAACCTAGAAATTAAGTATTACTAGCTCCATATTTAGACCTTCTAAAGCAAAACATAATTAAATTCTTTTCCTAAACACATATGGAGGCAGTTGTAGCTAAGGGAAAATTCACATTAGTTTCTACTACCAGTCCCTGCTTTCTTTAATGGGTCATGTTTTCCTTCAGACAATTATTTGCTTTGTAGTTACACATTTTATAAGTAATTCTTTGTCAAATATTATTGCTGGCTTTAATTAAAAACAAGAAAAGAACAAGAAACCAATGAAAAACCATTTCTGATGAGGCAATTGTACTAGAAGTGGGGTGATTTTCATTGTGGAATCTACCAGTCTGGGACTTACATAAATGCAGTCATTGTTGCCAGCTTTGATTAATGACAGTTGTACAATCGTGTGCAGACAGTCCTCGCCATAGAGATACCTTATTTTTTCTGATATGAAACACTGCTGAAAAATGCAACCCAATCAGATTTGGCCCCTGGACAACATGTGCTATCATCACTGTACCGTGAATTGAGATTGATTGGTAACCAGCTGTGACAAAGTGGGAAAAGCAGCTCTGCTTTTCTGTGGTGTTTTCCCCAGGAAAAAAAAAAAAAAGGAAAAGAAATCAAATTGTGTCAAAACCATTACCATCTGTTCAGCTAAATAATAAACAAAACAAAGTAAATTTATTTTAATACTTAAAACAACAGTTTATATGCAATGTTCTATTTATGTGTGATCTCATATTTGATGAATAATCCTAAAAGCACTTCAATGGAGAAATGTTATTATTCTTTTAGAAAGGAAAGTGCTGAATACTAAAATAATTTGCAACTTTAAGTAAGAGAAGTTTGTTTCTTCCTTATAAATAACCCTACTTTCACATATAGTGGGAAGAATTTCTGTAAAACCAAATTTACTATGAAAGTATCAAGCAAGACTTGAAAACCAGCAAAATTTTGTAACACAACCATATTTCATCCATTACTCGTATTTCTCAATCCCCAATTCATGTGAAGCCTTTAAGGGCAGAAACTTCTCATGATGTTCTAGTTTATGTGGACACAATTCAAGATAATTAGCGACTATTGAACCTCTCACAGTGGGCATGGAATTAGCAGAAAAGAATGAACGAATATAAGCTAAGTCTTCTCTTACAAACTGGAATTGTTCCACGCTCAGGTCAAGCCTGGTTACCTTCACCTTGTTTGAATTACGTGAGGACACCATAAAACTTCCTGAATGGCAATTCTCATCTCAAAAACACCTTTGGGTGGATGGAAATTTATTCTCTCAACATTTTTAGTTTTCAGATCACCTACTACTTATGAGACGGAATCTGGCTCTAGCACTAAAACAAATGTTTTGAATTAGCACTTACATTTTGTTATGCATTTGATTTATTAAGTATTAAGTTGACCAACAGTAAAAACTATGGATTGAACCAAGAAACATTTAATGTCTATGCAAGTAAATGTTTCTTTAAATTTAAGGAGATGTGAAAGGTTTGATTTCAATTTTAAAAGTATTTCTTTGGGATGCTAATAGTTGAAGATGACAGAAAATCAAAGTATGTAATGATAGGCTTCCCAAAGTTCCATAATGTAATGAAAATTTCACCATGAAGCTTATATAAAAATAACATATAGTTTCTTGCTCTACTTTTGATACAAAGATTTTTAGGTATAATCATTTATTATTGTTTTGGAATCACTTCTTATTAAGACACATGCATCAATCGTATGTTACTGTGCTGTGTTAGGGATATAGAGATACATTCATGTAGAACTCAGTCAAGGTGATTACTAATTGCTAAAAAAGTGGAGTACCATAATGACACACAAGTTTTGTCAAGATACTTATCTGTAATATATAAATCCTCCAAGGGAAAGTTAAACTGATCCCTCTTTTACTTTTGACAACCAAACATAGGGAAAGTTGCTTAATTTTTCTGAAACGTTCTCTCTGATAAAAATTTTTGTAACAAAACTCTTCCACAGATAATACTTGAAATTTTTATCTGTAATAGTGGCACAATTCGCAATAGCTAAATCTTGGAAGCAGCCTATATGTCCATAAACAGATGAATGGATACAGAAGATGTGGTATTTACACAAGAAGTACTACTCTGCCATAAAGGAAGACAAACGAGTAATTTGTAGAAAAATGAATGCAACTTCAGACCATAATGTTAAGTAAGGTAAGTCAAGTCACACCAGCTTACATATTGCCTGGTTTGTCTTACATGAAAGACTCAAAAAATAAAGAAGTTAGAAGATAGAAGAGAGATCTTTCTCAAACGGGAACAGGATTAAGAGATGGGGGCAGGAGGGCAGAGAGGATGGAAAGGGGATGAGAAAAGTAATTAATTGGTTAGAGACATACCAACTCGACATGAGGAATATAAATATTATGTATTGCAAACATGAACCAATAAAACTATAAAACAAACAAAACAAAGCAAAATTCATATTAGCACCGCTGATGATCTAAATCTCACATGATACATTCTTCATCTTTAATAATTAAGATGTGTCCTAAAGACCAACTCTTAAATAACATTTCAGGTCTGGGACCCCAAAATGAGCACAGTAGATCTCTAGTTTTCTGGCCAAAAATTAAGTCACATTCCTTTTTTGTCTATAATTATAATGCAGGCTAATGTTTACAGTTTGTTTGAGTGAATCTTTACCTATTCATTCAGGAATCAGGCCACAAGCAATTTTAATCAAATCACTAACAGAAGTACGAAGGATAGATGTCTTCAATTTAAAAAAATACATTACTGTCATAACATTCATTTGAAAAGGAAATAAAATGAAAGTCCTGGGAGGGTAGACTTTTAGAGAAATAGTAAGAGGCAAGTTTGTCCCTGACGTGAATTTGCTGTTCTGCCCTGGAAATGCTACAGAAAACCAGATGAAATGTGAAACGTAACAGCATTTTCACTCTATTTTAACTATCCAAACAATAGTTTAGCCTCTCTTGGCTTTCCACAAATGCTACCCTTCATACCTCCCATTCCAGTCTTAGGTGACTCCCTATTTCTCAGCCTGACCCAGAGGCAAATCCTCGATTCAGGCAGCTCTCATTTACCCATGGTTCCACTGTCTGCAATTTCAGTTATGATCAGCATGGGCCAAAATACTAATATTTGCCTTCAATCTCCTGAGACTAAATTCACATTGCTTTTATTATCATATATTATTATAGCATGATTTATTCTTCATTATTATTGTTAATCTCTTACTGATCCTAATTTATAAATTAAACTTTATCATAAGTGTGTATGCATAGAAGAAAACAGATGGAACTGAGATACCAGTTAGCACAGCTAACTTTGCAGGGTAGTTTCAAACTAAAAAGTTAAGTGGCAACAACAAAAGACATTTATAAATGTCCATCCTCTCTGAGATGAAGGCAAACATCATATACGACAAACTTGTACAAAAAAGAAAAGACTCAGAAAAAATGTCCACATTAGGATAACAATAGTTGTCTTAACAGACTGAGGATTCAGGATTTTGATTCATCTCACAAGATCTCTAGGCCTTGGAGCACTGTCACAATTCTGTTTGCTGACCACCCGGGCACTGGAGCCTTTCCCTGGAGACTGGACATAAACCAACTGTCAGGTGGGTTCCTTTAGAGAGGCCAGAGCATCCTGCACTCCCTAAAGTTTTAACCAGTGTGGGCTGTGGCTGACTTCTGACTACCCCATCTCTCCCGTCTTCCACTCCTTAGGCAGACACAGAGACAGCCTCCACAGATTAATTCTCTTGGCAAATTTGTGACCAAGAGTAAAAATCCAAGGCCTATTGTACTTGGTCACCACTCAAGTTTCCATCTTCTGTCATTTGGTGTCATCTTTTTCCTCCTCTGCCATGTACTTTATCTCCTCTGATATAATCTCTCTCAAAATGATATAATCTGTCTCTACAAAGAAGTAAGACACACTGAGATTTCTAAACTACCTGCTCCCTAATTTTCAAAACTTCCTTTTTCTCCAATTTTCTGAGGTACTTCTCTTCCATGCCTTTCTGATCTGCTTTGTTGTGTTTTATTCTGTTTTGTTTTGTTTTGCTTTTATTCTCTTTAAAATTAAAAAAAAAATCTGGCTCTTTTGTGGGAGTTTGTGGTTTGCCTCAAGGGCAAAGTCTTAGGGTGGAGGTCTAAGAGGCACCGCCATCCCAGACGTTTCAGACAACCCACTGCCTGACACAGAGCAGTTGCTTAACAAAACTCTGATTTGGAATGAAGTAGTTATCTTCTGTAATGAAAATCAAATAAAATGATAAAATAAAACAAAACAATCTGATTTTGTTGAATTTTGCATCTCCCAGTATTTAAAGGAAGGAATTTGAATCCAATCTAGAATCTCTTCCTCCTTAATATAATTAATAAGATAATTGATAGCACCCACTTTACCAGGATGTTGAAAACTTTATGGTAAAAAATGAAAATATACCCCAATTAAGGAGAGCAAGTTGGAACAAATGAAATCGGGGAAGCAGGTTCAATTATTCTCCCATTTAGAAACACTTATTATATTGGCTTACATTCTTTCAAGATAATTTGATTACATAATAAGTTAGAAATTTCAACATCAGATTGGGAAATGTGGAAAAATCTCATAGTCATGTGTTTGGAGAGTATTAACTTCACCTGTACGTCCTTTCGGAAAAGGACTTTAGAGATTAATTCCACAGGAATCCACAAAGCTCACAGTTCAGACCAGAAGCTTTTTGAAAATAAACCCCATTCCTGCACTCACTGAGATAGGAACAAACCTGTGCAATAAAGGCCTCCATGTTTGGTGTACACTGGATTTCTGAACACAGAGGTGGCCTGGCTATTATTGCTGGACCAACTCTAAATTAAAGTCTCAGCTGTCTGAGAGATGCTTAGTCTGGACTCTGTTCCGGCAGTTTGAAAAAGCTCTTTCCCTTTTATCACCCAAAACTTCCCCATGAGATGGGATTATGGAACAATTTAGAATTTCAACACATCTTCATGGAGGCAATTCTGAACATTAAAGATGGCCCACAGCTTGTGTATGGGTACATTTACTTGAAAATAAAGGTTTAGACACTTATGAAGCGTTTAAGCTTGACTAGTTTCATCAATTCAGCAACTATTTAATGAGCAAGAAATATAAAGAAAAATTCCCTGATGTATATTTTCTATAAAACATGCAGAATTATACATTTGTCTCAAGTCATTAATCAAAGGACCTTCTTTTTGTGTTTAATAGTGACATGTTTTGTGAAATCCAGTCAGGGTATAATTAGTAAATCTCACTCGGTGGAACTTTCATATCTAAAGCAATAAGGGAAGGATGTTACCTTTGAAATGTGCTCTATTGAAATACATTCTATTACCTTACTTCACGATTTAAAAATGAAAATCACATAAAATTACATTTAATCAAGGAATGCCTTGATTCATCTTTTCCACGAAATCAGGCTTTCTCAACCTCAGCATCATTAGCATTTTGGGTCAGATTATTTGTTGCTGTGAGAGTAGGATATTTGGCAACATTCAGATCCTCTCTCCATTATGTGTTGAGATCACCCAACAAAAAGCATCTTTGGATAATGCCTAGTATCTCTAGGGGAATGGGAAAACTAAAATTGACCCCAAATGGAAAAACATTCTATTCAAATGTATAACTAGTGAGTACACATGTCAGACACAGGGAAGGACATTTGGGTCAAAGGTAAACACAACAAAGGTATTGGGAGAGATTGAGAAACCATCTCGGTACTATATTCTTAGCAATATGGAGATACAAAAAAATCAAAAAGTCAGCAACTACTGAGTAAAATGTGGAATGAGGAGTGTTCCAAATTCAAAATGGAAAACAAGCACAAGATTATTACATCAGAGAAAGCTGGGTTTTAGCAAAGCTAAAACTCATGGGTCCCATGACCTCAAACCTATTCTTTCTCATCTCTACGTTTTACTTTCTTCCTTTGCTAAAAAAGAGCATTCATCTGTCAAGGCTATTGAATGCATCAGTTTTAAATTATGTAACTTCCTGGCACAAAATCAGTGGGTCCTTAAAAATTATGAGTTTGTTTTGTTATCATTTTTTAAAAATAGGTTCCATTAGATGTGAATTATTTCATATAGTAGTTAAGACACCGGGGTTTGGAGCTAGAGTGTTTGTATTCAAACCTCTCAGTGTGCCTTTCAGACTCTTGATTTATAAAACAGAGATGATAAAAAGCATGTGTTCCATGGGGCAACTCTGAAGAAAATACCTCAATGCAACTATTTTTCAATGTAACTACCATTCCTTATATGTAAAGCACTTGTGAATATTGAGTTAATAGTTAAATATTAAGGTGCATATTTTTCATATTTTAACGTATCTGAAGTTAAAATTCATCTTATCACACATGGCAAATAATAGTTTGGTTAATTTATTTTTACTTTCGAACTCGGAAACTATTTTTAGGATATCACAATCAATTTTGTCCTGGGTACAGTGATAGAAGTTACAATTATATGATGAAAAATGATAAAGCAATAAATCTTTTGAATTCTTTATAAGCACAATACTTTTTACTCAGGCACCTAAATTATAAACTTCAGTGTTATTTTAATGTTTCTTTTCCCATAAGGCCCAACATTCAATGAATTTCCAGTTGAACAAAAATGCTTTTGTTTCTTTTTTGTATTATTCTCCATGTTTGTATATTCAAAGGAAAGGTCTCAATGTAACCACCTTTCAAACAGGTTTACCTAAGAGACATACCTACCTGCAAATTCCCTCTACTCCAAGCTACCCTTCATAGATATGTAAGAAACATTTTTTAAATGTACACACAGACCCCTTTCTGTTAAATATGCTTCAGTGACTTCCTCATTTCAACTGTGCAGCATAAACACTTCACTTGGAATTAAAGGCTTTCATTATAAAGCCTCATCTAACCCTTTCTGGTTTTAAGTGCCACTCCTCTACCCTCCCAACAAGTAACTATGAGCATTGGCCTCTACTTTCCAAAGCTTTTCCTCCTGCTTCCTTCTCTTGAAACAGTCTTTACAACTCCACTTAGAGAAATCTATTCTCTCTTTCAGACCCATCTCTAGAGTACATGAGAATAAAATCTCTTGCATCTTTCTGAAACTCCAAAGAGTTCTGTATAATTTTCTATAATTTGCCTCATTCCATAATACAACTATCTCATATACTTAGTATAATCCTAGAGATCAGACTTATCTTTTTATTTGTTGAAATATCAATACATTGAAATGTTTGGTGAATGTGTTTGGTTACTTTTTAAATAATTCTGGAAATACAGCATTTTATTAGCCTACATGGGAGACTTTTATTATTCCTGAAAAAACTGCCATCTTACTATAAATTAAGCTCATGATAAAGATAAACATATTTTCTTTCTCCTTGCAAATCTCTTAAAGAAGCCTGATTGATGTTTTTGTTTTTGCTACTTCTTGCGCAAATATTCAGAAAAATTGTTAGAAAAGTAGATTAATGGTTAGAATATTTATGCTTGTGTTATGGTTTGGACTTTAAATGCCATCCGAAAGCTTTGTGTAATGACGAAATGGTCCCTCACTGGTGGTACTCTTTGGAAGTCGTGGAAACTTTATTTGAAGAGGTGGCTCAGTGGAGGTGTGCCTTTGAAAGGTATATTTTCTGCTTGGACCTTTTATCTCTCTGCTTCCTGGCAGCCATGAAGTGCTTTGATCAAACAAGTGCAGAAATAATCTTGCCATAATCCAACCTAGGCTCAGAATGTTAGGTCCAAGCAACCATGAACTGAAATCTCTGAAATTGTGAGCCCAAACCAAATGTTTCCTCCCTTAAGGAGGTTGTTTCAGGTATTTTGTCACAATGACAGAAAGCTAACCAACCCAAATTGTCATCAGGCATTATTTTTCATAACAAGTACCATTTGTCATATGAACTGCAAGGAAACAAAATACCACAACAACTATGCCTTATAAACACTCCAAATGCCTACTCATCTGAGTGGATGAGCTAAAAGGTAGCATACACTTTTTGTACTTAAAATGAGAATAAATAATAAGTAGAGAATTTCTACAGTGAGATCTTTTCATGGTGCTGACCCATGGATCTATAAAAAGGATGACATCAGAAGTACAATATTGTAATTATTTGGTAGAGTTTCAGTACCCCAGTACCACCTTCTCACCTCTTAATAAGGCCTTTTGAAATAAGTCTCAAATGAGTTAATACTATACATAAAACAGATTTCCCCAACAAATGACTGTACTATAGTAGTAGAGTAGGGCATACTCTCAAAATATTTTGCTAGTATTTCTCCTGTATTTTAATTTCACAATTATATCTCCTTCAGACACTAACATATATTACCCATACATCATGTCATTGTGATACTTGGGGTCAAAGTATTCTTTGATTCTTTGATATATGTATATGTATATCAGAAAATGTAAATTTAGATCTCAATAACTCAATCTTGTTTACCAATTCTTGAGCTTAACCTTTTTTT
>RJWT010002362.1:0-41293 GCA_004365215.1 Cuniculus paca | reverse complement strand
GCAGGGCTTCTGATTTCTATGCCAATATGCATACTAAATCTTCAAGGAGAAATAGTGCATCTAACTTCACCCAAATATGGCCATGAATATGGCTGAGGAAATATCTCTCCTCAGCTGGGTGTGATGCTGTATACCTGAGATGCTCTCAGAATTCCAACTTCAATCCCAACCTGGGTAATTTAGTGACTTAGCAAGAACTTACCACAACCAAAACAAAAAAAAGAAAAAAAAGAAAAAAAATTTTTTTAAAAAACCAGAAATGTAGCTCAGTATGAAAGGCCCTGAGTTCAATTCCCAGCACAGCAAAAACAAATAAAACCACCCCTAAAAACTTTTATTTCTGGAGCAGTGCTATGCAACAGAAATGTATAGTGAGTCACATACACAGTTTTTATATTCTCAAAGAGCCAACATTCAGAAATTCAAGTGGAATTAATTTTAACAATATATTTTATTTAACCCAAATGCATAAAAACAAAAATTATTGAGGTATACATATTTCTCTATGTATTGCTTGAAAACCAGTCTGTATTTTGCATTTACAGCACATCTCAATTGAGGCTAGGCTGACAAAGTTTTCACTAGCTAAGTGTGCTTAACAGCTAATATATGGTGCAGCACAGCTTTACAGCATCTTGTGGACAATACACTAAGAAAATTCTTTGGGAAATATTATACTAGGTAAATATACCACCACATATTCACACAACCACATTTTATAGTATCTTTGGTGAAGCATTACAAATTAACTATCTTATTACACCTCAGCCTCCAAATATGTTCTCTATTTAATATTATGAGTGACAAAATGGGAAGCACAGAAAGAGAACTTCCAGTGCATATCACAGAATGACTGCCTTGAGAAAAACCATTTGCATAGTTAAATTCTGAGCTGAAGTCATTTTTTTTTCACAGTATGCCATTTTTACTTGAACACAAAAATTGATAAATTATGATTATTTGGCTGGGTATTTGGCAGATGTTTTGTCAAAAATGAACCAAGTGAGCCTGTCATGTCAAGGAAAACAGCTGGCAAAATTTGTGTCAATGATAAAATTTGAGTTTTCAAATGGAAATTAGAGTTTTGGAAACCTCCATCATACTGTGAGCATGACAGTTTCCCCATAGATTCTTTTCATCAGTTCAGTGTTGATAGTAATAAATATATTTTGATATTGTATGATGAAATGTGTTAACATTTGGAAGACATACCTATTTTGGTGAACCAATAGTTTCCAAACAATCAATGCATCATGTCACAAAAACACGCATAGGCAGAAAATCTATTCAAAGTGCAGACTAAACCAATGGTTTCTAAAGCAACAGAGTATAAACAGCTCTTTGATGTGGTTTCAGAATTCACCTAGCAACTAGCTATCCTTTACAAAACTACAATTTGTCAAACTTTGGTATGATATAGAAAGAATACTCATAATTATCAGAAAAAGCTATTAATATACTCTTCTTTTTTCCAATGATGCATCAGTATGAGGCCAGATGTTCCTCATATACTTCAACCATGACAATAGATTCAATGTCAGCCAAACCAGATATGACAATCAAACTGACTTCTATTATGTCTAACATTAAAGAGTCTGCAAAAATACAAAGTAATGGCATTCTCACACCTTCAGATTTCTTTTTGAAAAATAGTTGTTTCAGTCATTTGAAAAGTAATGGCTTACTACTATCTTTAAATTAGCTAATAAATACTTTTAATTTCTACTACATAAATATTGATAGATATAATCCACCAAGTAAAAGCTCTTAGGAGAGGTCTCCGACAGTTTTTAAAAATCTGACTCTAATGACTGAAAAAGTTGAGTAATGTTGTACTAGAGTATAGAAACATTTCTAATTTGTACATGTAACTTTGCTAATTCTTACAAACCTAGTCACACATTATAGTAACATATACCTATGATAGACTCTATGTCCTGGTAAGTAACTCACGATTTCTATATGAATGATACTTGGAATGTTAGCTCTCCTTAATTTTTGTCTGGTTTAGTTTTAAGATTATGGTTTCTAAGGGGTATCCAAAGGCTCATATGAGAAAAAAGGGTTAAAAGGAAAGTTTCTCTGTCTAAAAACTCATAATTTCCTAAAATATTTGCTGAATGTCTCACAACTTATTAAGTGAAGCCACCTATGAATGCAAATGCTGATTAGCAATTTGGCAATAGCCCAACATTCAGAAAATTCACATAGCTTTTCTTTAAACCAGTAGTTCATACATGATTAATTAGAACATCTCATTTATGTAGTGTGCACTTTAGCTCATTATTCTAAGTAAAATTCGTTAAGTATTTACATTTAGATAATTAAAATCTGGGTACGCCCGTAAGAAAGATGCATACACTTCGGGCAAAGCGATTTTTTTCCTTTATACCACTGAAAGTAAATTACAGCCTCATTCACAGCATCATCTGTATCAGTTTCAGAGAAGACCACAGCACTGCCTCACCTCCTACTCAAAAGATATACATTCTTTAACATATAAATGTAGTAGAAACAATAAAATAATTGCAGTGTTGTTGGGAAGATACTAGCACTGATTTATGATACAAAATTCTACTTCAAATATCTATTATATCCTCCAAGACTATATTATTAAATAGATGTCTGGAGATAGTTTCCATTACTTGATTGCTTTTGCAGATGGAACTGCTTTCTGGTCAATGTCCATAAATATAAATACAGATACACCTTGGTTAACTGCAGTATTTAGGAAACAAGTGTTTTGATTTCTTAAATGTCCTGGTAGTAGTATTATAGAAACTGCTTTTTCTTTTAATTCAGCTATTGAAAACTAGGATGTATTTTTGTGTGTTTTAAAACATAACAATAACATAGTTTACATGAAGTATGGGAGGCTTAATCTGATAAAAATATTTTCAATCAGCTATTATGAGAGTGTCTCCTTGCCATTTGTACCTTTCCCCTTAAAAAACTGAAATCAAGTAGTAATTGACGACTTGAAATATTTGGATTCTGGAAAATGTATTAGTGATAATTTTTGACTAATAAAACTGTCCCCTTCATGTCTGTATATACTTTATACACAAAACTAAAGTTTTCAGTCTTCTTTATTCTATGATGGTGCTTTTTTTCAGTTGCAGATTCAAGATTCAACCTTCTTATCTTTAAGTTTACATAATTGAATGTAAAACTGTAAAATCAGACAGTGGGCAAGTGCTGACTATAGAGGAAGTTTTAAATGATTCAATGAGCAGTTCTAAACATTGAGCAGGTCTTTGTAACTATCAAGAGAATTTGATTGTAGATGAGATCACAAGACCCTCTATTTTAAAATCCACTTGTGACAAAAAAGAATAAACCTCTTAAAATTAGAAGCCCTGCCAGGTGTGGTGACACAGGCCTATGGTCCCAGCTACTCAAACACTAGAGGCAGGAAAATAATTTGAGCCCAAGAGTTTAAAATCCACATGGGAAGCACAGAAAAACCCCTTATCAAAAAGTAAAACAATAAAAATACAGATGTTCCTCAAATTTGCAACCATTTTCTAGATGTCTTTATGACTTCACAAGTAACTCCAACCTAACATAAATCTCGTATTTATTGAATACTTATTAAATCAGTAAATTCTTGTTTTGTTATAAAAGTTAACATTTAATGATTCTGTCTAAACCAGTGGAATAAGACTAACATGCCTAAGAAATAGCCATAAATGTAAAATCAGTTGTACCTCAACACTTCTTACCTAATCACTTGGTTTGAGATTCCATCTCTTGAGGGTTTTATAAGGATTTTATTATAGATATTTTAAATTCTTTGCACAGAGTCTAGAACATAATATCCAATGAATGGCAGCTGTTAATGACAATGAAAATGGAAATTTCATGAAATTTATATTAGTGTGTGTGTCATTATTCTCTAATCAAACCCCTACTCTGGTAACCTAATACAGTTCTATCTTCTCATTGCCTCAATAAATACAAACATTACTTTCTAAGAAGTTGAAAATGAGCATTCAAGTATAAAATAATTTATTTATTAATAAAGTTCATGGTCGCAAATACAATTGGAACAAAAAGCCAGTCAACTAGTAATTTGGAAGAGGAAAAGGGGAGATACTCAAAAACTCCCTGCAGCCAAGGAAAAGCCCTGGCATGAAAGCCAACAAGAAGAACTCTGACCTTAACCTTGGAGCAAGGAATGAAAAAGCCTTGCTTGGGAACATGAAATACAAAGTTTACATCAGATAGGATCCTTTTTGTCTGTCCTGCTTAACTATTAAGAAGAACAGCAAATGGAATTAGGCATTTGTGGACTGCACAATATCTAATATGATAACATCAGCATTTTTTAACCCAATACAATAAAATTCCTTTATAAAACAAAAGCAATTTTTCAAGCAAATGTAAGCACATAATGTAGAGATCCTCAAAAAAGTACAGATATGCCCTTGACAGTGGTTTAGAGTTTTTATTCATTCTCCTTTCCCCTGTAATCTTTTTTATACTCTTTTCACAGTCTTTTGCTACCCAACTGATCTTCAGCACATTCAGTATGTATGCTCAGTACTAGTGCTTTGCTGGATTTGGGATGAATTCAAAAGACATCCACGAACTCAGAGAGCAGGTTCCCAGATGCTTGGGAAGGGTTGGGACCCTTATAACACTTTTGCCTTCAGCAAAAATGTATTTCAATATAATTATAGTAGATAGCTTTCAATATGTCATCTCTATTATAGCTGCTGCAAATTATAAAGCGAATTGCCTGTATACAAGTATTTCTTCTGGTACAAGCAAAGTGGGAGAGCTGCATAGAGCATGATATATCTTTTCCTTTTTAACTGAGAAGAAATGTGGGGGTCAAATTTCATTTTTAAAAACCAGTGTGCCCATTTCCTTTTGGTAGGGGTGGAGAAAGCGAGAAAAGTTTTCAGTTCTTAAAAACAAGGCTCTCTAGGTCCCTTGCTTAAGTTCATTAGGAATTTATCTATCCTAACAGTTGGGTCTTCAATCATAAAAAATCTTTGAAAGGTAGAGTAAAGATACTTTTCAAAACTTGTAGCTAATCAACAAGAGAAGGAACCAGACTTGCCTCTCAGCTAGAGGAACACAATGCACCGAAGATAAAGTATTAGACAGTTGTAAGCTTTGCAAAATCGTCATATTCCTGCTAAATGTCAGAAACAAAAGAATAAAATAGGTTTGTTTCCTTTTGAGTAGTAGTAATGTTCAAGAATCTTACTCTTATATATATTCCATGCCTAATATTCCAAAAGCATTCACAAGTGAATTTAGATAGTTAACCATCAAGAATCATTAAATCTGAGCTTAACAATAGAAACATGCGATCAATATGATCAAAAGTTCAACATATGAACTTTTTTGGGAGGAAAAAAGGATTTTAAAGACAATACCATCTTAAATACACATGCACGTGCACATGCACACACATGCACATATAATTCAGCCTTGCAGCTTGGGTATAATTTTGCTCAAACCGTGTTCCAGTTTGTTTAGCTTTGTACATACAGCAGTGCTTACAAGGTATTATCGCTTACTGGAGAGATGGTATTTGTTAATTTTATGGCAATCTAAATCTAAACAGGCTTCAGATACAGTTTCATTATAGCTTCACTGCAAAACACAGCAGAGTGAAAAATTAAAATTCCGACAGTTTTTCTATGAGTAAAACACAATTCTGTAATGAAGCCACTAGCTTAACATGCATGTTCTATTTACTGATACGCCTTCTGTCACTAAGAATACTCATGATCACTTTTACAAACAAAAAGATATTTCAGAAAAAATTTAAAATGTTTACCCATGAGCTTTGTTTCCATTTCAAATACAATCCATTATGAGCAAATCCAATAAAACCAAAAAATATTTGAATTGTTTCCCTAGTCTACAAAGGTAGCTGCAAATTCAATGGTCAAGGATGGCAAATTGTCAGAAATTGATTTCAATGCCTGATTCTGACATTAACTAATAAGTGACATTGGACATTTAACCCGTGAGTCTCATTTTCTCATCTATAAAATATCTATTCTAGAAATACTATCCCTTTACTTCATATACCCGTTTAGTCCTTCTAATAACAATACAGTATATTCCTGAAAAGTTCATATGGTCTTGTACCCTAAAGAATTGAAAGGAAAAGTTGACTGCTTTGTGGCAAAAATCATCAATTCTAATAATTCAGGAGAACTACAGACAGAAGAGTTATAAAAGCCAGGTCCAAAAACGACAAGATAATTCAATGCTGCTACATGACTTCTAAAACAATTCAGAACCTACAGGCAAAAGTTTGTAAAATAAAATCCTGCTGATTCTGCCAACTGTATAAATCCATAATACTGTATAAACTTCATATATTTTCACTTCTGAATATATTTAAAAATGAGAAAGAAAACATACATCTAAATGGTTATTAGGCTACTATCTAGAAATAAGATTCATGATTTTTACATTTATTTCTCAAATTTATATTTAATGTAAAGACACAAAAAATAGCTTAACTGATATAGAACCTGTAAATATGTGTATTTTTAAAGCAAAAAAGTAAAAATAAAAATAAAGCAGAAGACTTACTCTGTCCTCCCTAAAAATACTGGTAATTTGATTCTGGTACTAGCTGAGAAAAGGTTACTAAGTATCTCAGAGGGATCTTTTTTTTTTTTTTTTTTTTTTTGCGGCACAGGGGATTGAACTCATGACATTGCGCTTGCCGGGCAGGCACTTAGACCACTGAGCTAGATCCCCAGCCCTTCAGAGGGATCTTTTAAGGTACTTCTAAAGCAAAGAGACTCAAGTCCTTGCCACTGACTGATGCCAGCCAGCTGTGGCCCCTAATATTATACTGTACATATTTCCAAGTAGAATGGTGGTATTTACCTAGTAAATATGTATAGATGTATTTAACATAAAGTTATGCAATCAGAATTATACTACAAATTAGAACCATTTTCTACTGTTTATGCTCAAGGCAACCTTTTCAACCATGACTTATTTTGTTTACACTCAATTATTCACATGTCAAATAAGAAAGCTAGATTTTTTTCATGTATGTGTATGTAATTTTTCCAAAATTCTTATTTGCACATTTTCAACCAAAATTTATTCCTACAAATGAGATACACTTTTAGATCTCACAAAGTCTGTATTTGGAAAAAATAGAAAACGTTTTATAATATTAATTTACATTTCATCTTAAGATCTAACATTACATAAATCTTCTCTCTCTCTCTCTCAAAACACCCCTGGATAGAATTCAGCATTCAATACCATTATATTCATAGTATGAGAAAAGGCAATGGAAGTTGGGGAAGAAATATAGCAGAAGTGAAACTATTTAGGAAACTTATAAGAAAAACTAGTATTAAAACTGAACATGAGTTGCTAGGGATTAGTAGAGAAAGAGATGGGAGGGAGAGGAATGAGTAGCACCAGAGGATCTTTAGGACAATGAAAATATTCTGTATGATCCTATTAGGTTATACAATTGTCCAAATCCATAAAATGCACATCATCAAGAGTGAACCCTAATGTAAGCTATGGACTTTGGGCAATGACATGTCAATGTAGATCCATCAACTGTAATAAATGTATCACTCCAGTGTGAGATGCTGATAATGGGCAATGCTATGCATATGTGGCAGCAGGGAATATATAGATGTCAGAACTTTCTTCATAATTTCACTGTGAATCTAAAACTGCTCTAAACACAAAAAGTCTTTTAAAAAACTCATCAGGACTCTCAGTTAACACCACAGTAGATAAACTTTAAGAAGTAACTGCACATAGAGTATTTACAGGTGAAATTATACCATGACTAAGACTTGCTTTTACATTTATCATTAGAAAGTCTAGGGGAGAAATAGACAAAATAAAATTTGCAAAATGTTGTTTTTGGTTGAATCCTATCAAATTACCAATATGCAACATTTTTGTTTCTAAGGCATGGTATTCCTGTGTTATGCTGCCCAGGCTACTCTTGGAACCTACTCTTGGTGACATCATATGGGCTCAAGTGCTACTGCTGTCTCAGCTTCCCAAGTAACCATAACTACAGACACCTGCCACTGCGCCCAACTTCCAAATCTGTCTGACCGCAGAACTTGGTAATTTCATAGGTTCAACTAAACACTATTTCCTTATTTTTGTGTATGTTTAAAAGTTTCCATTAGAATGGTGTATGAAATTATCTTCAAATGAAAACTCTAATCAAATGAGAATTTCCCAACCTAGGGGGCATTTTAGTTTTAAACTAACTCAATATATTTAAAATGAACCACCATTTTACCTTATTAGATTGAACCTAGAACCTACTTGATCTCCTCCATATTTTAACATCTCTGAAGTTTGGAAGCATTTTGTATTCAATGGGATGCTACAGTTAAGTTGGCAAGGTTGATGTTTTTCTTGGTGGTACATAAAACAATGTTACAGTTTAAACTCAAAGATACCTTAGATTTGATGAAACACAGTTAATAAAATTGCTGACAACAGGATTTTTAATTCTCAATTTCTTTGTAATCATAAATTTAGCACACAATGCCTGGTATGTTCTGTCCTAAAGCACCCATAATTATCCTGGGAAGTCTCATCCTCAGAAAGACAGCCAGAACCTGCTTACTTTGTGAAGTTAGCTCCCTTTTCTATAGAGTAGTCTGGCATAATCTGTGAGAATTAATTCCTAGGAGGATTCTAGAGCTCATAGAATAGGAGATAAAAGCTCAGTATGTAATGCCTCCACTCAAAAAATTGTTAGTTTATGAACAAACCTAGCACATAAATGTAATTATATAGAGCTCTGAAGGTCACCAGGTATGTAGTTAGCTTAAGGGGTCCGGGGAAGATGACTGCATGTATGATACTAAGGGCTCGTGCATGTGAAGAATAAATAAAATTAAAACAAGTAGGTAGGATAAGATAGGGTTAGCTTCACCTCCAAAATCTCAACAGGTCTTCATTTCATTATTCCAACAACTCACTCGGATCTTGGCATTATTACCCTTATATATTTTGCTCTTCATATTAACACCTATAACTCACAGCCCTCAAAATCATTAACACTGTCTAGTAGAAGAGCAATAGAGGGTTTGTGCAGGACTATGAGAGTGGCGGCTGCTGACCTGTTCATATTTCTCCAGTTCTGTGTGATAGATTTGTCTGATCTGGGTCAATTTGGCTCTGTAATCTGAGTGTTCAATAGAGTTATCTGAAGAACCTCCAGAGGCTGCCGCGGCTGCAGCTGCTGCCGCCGATCCCCCACCTTTCTCAGGACCTGAAACCCCTTCTGCCAAAAGCATATTGTCCAGTCTCATTAGCTGGGGATCGGGAGGGTCTTCCTCCTGGGCTCCTCTGATGCTGAGACCTTCAAGGAAAAGAGAGACAGAGAAGAAGCGAGAAACAGAGGACAAACAGTGTGAGTATTTTGTTTATTTGAGAAAATGATCAAACAACATCAGTGTACTACAATTCATGCTGAGAACTTCATTGCTCACATTTGATCAACATGTGAGAAAATTACTTTCAAAATAATATTGACATGCATTCTAGAATTTCTAATATTCCCCAAATTATCCCACATTGGATTCTTAGGAAAAGGTAACCCTGACTTCTTGGAATAAGCTAATCACACAAGCTTGTTAGATGTAGATGATTTAACCATAAAATGGAAAAGGTAAAAATTGAGGTTTTAAAGACAAAAAATAATTTCAGGGATATAAAAATATATTCGAGAGGTGGTTACTCTGTCTCTGTACAATTGGAAAAACAGAACTAAAATTCCTGTAAGTCAATCCACAAGCTATATCTAAAAATTAGAAAATAAACAGGATTAGATGGCTTTTCCATCATGTAATTTCAGAAGAAAATGCATAAAATGAGGCAACTAGCTATAGTTACCATATATTCAAGCAACTGTCAGCAAACTATAAAACCAGGACACTAAATAGGGTATTAAAAATGTGGCATTGACATGGCAATACGGTGCTGGGCACAGTAGTCTCAATCTAATTTTGCTTTTAAATCAAGAACTTAAAAAAAAGGAACTTCCTAAGTGATGCCCAGTCAGCAACCTCTTCTGAGTATGATAGATCATAGCTGACAATTCATAGGTTTAATCAGGTCACACAGGCTTTCTGCCAAGATGTTTTCAACAACACAGAAGACAAAGTTTAAAAATAATTATCATTGTATAAAAAGCACTGGAGTCATGACAGCTCAAAATCAGCATTTTCATTAATGTGTAACACAATCTAAAATATCCCAGCCCAATTAACCTCTGTAAATCTGTTTAAAAGCAGGTTCCCCACACTAGTTATGAGGCTTCTTAGGAAAAAGAGGGAGAAGAAGTTGGCATCTTGCATGTTTGTGTTTGGATTCTGCCTTTTACATCTGTGCCTGTTATTGTTTATCCACAGTGGTGCACACCCTGTGTCTACTGCAACTTACAAGACAGTAACTGCTATAAGCTGCCAAGTACTCAGCTGATCACCAGCTCTGATTTTATACGCGAACCTAAAACTATCATCAATTCTTTTAAGAACAGACTTCATTCGTAGGTGTCCTGAATTATAACCATAGCATGACAGAGCTCTTGGTTGTCTTAACTCACACAACTTTAATTTCCTCCCCCCAAATACTTTAAAGCTATCACTTTCATTTAAAAGTACATTTCAGAAAAATTTCAACTGGATAATGAAACTAACTCATAATAATTTAAAATTATATCTGTTGCCTATTCAGAGGAAAATAGATAAGACTTGAAAGTATAATATACTAACACAATAAATTCATTTAGGGAAACAAAGTCATATGTGTGACTCTAACAAAATCTGTATCAATGCCTTCATTGCTGATAACCAATTTGGTTATTTCTTTTAGAACAACAACAATAACAACCATAAAAACCTGTCTAATACTGATGTAGAATAGTCTCATATTGGTTAAGTTGGAGTTTTTAATTTAACATCTTTTATTTTCTTCTAGTTCACTAAGACATTTTTAGCGCTATAATCTCACGGCCTGGACATGCTCGTAGTTTATACACCAAGTTTTCTGTGTCCTTGACATGCAGTGAGGGATTACTAAATAATCTTTAGCTTACACTTTGGACTCTGTTTCATTTTATATTTGTTTGGGAGTTCCTTATGTTTCTGCTTATTAAATTCAATTTTTGCTCACATTTTTGTATATTTATTATTTCTTCATTGTATTTACAGATAATGGTGCTTCTCCTAGGAATGTGTGTGCTTTTTTTTTTAAATCTACCCTCAAAGTTCTGCCAGCTTTCTAGTTTTTCCTTTGTATGTACTTAACCACATTGATCTTTTGCCTATGGACATATGAAGAATTTCTTTAACAGTAGATCAACAGCTATAGTTGATTACAAAATGTTTACATTCCTCTGTACTTCCCTGTACAAGCGCAATAGATGAGAGGAGATGCTCCATGACTAATCACGGAGAAGCAGATCATATGGGAGAGAAGGAAATTCATCAGGAAGAAATGCAAAAGGTTCAAACTAATTTGCCATCTATGACATTTTTATGCAAGCTAATATGTAAATAAACTATCTCCACTATAACAGTAGGAAGCAACCCTTAAGTTCAATAACAGTGGATGCAAGAATAATTCTAAATATAAATAACAGCTAGTGTAACATCTTTCTCTTGTCATGAAAAATATTTTATTTCTAAAATCCTAAGTAAATCAACATGTGTTTGCCTCAAGAACAAAGAAAAATATTTTAATACAATCCTTCTATATTTACTTTATAAATTATATGCATCAAATCTCACCAGGAAAATAATTTTCTGACAAAAAGCTTATAGTCTATTGGATTAAAAGTACTAGAGCACTTTGCAATTAGGCAGTACTGAGAAGACTATCAATAATGAAGTCATTTTCATACCTATAGTTTGAAAAGTGATTCCAATTTTTTTCTCCTGTAAGCAAAGTCATGGTAATGAGAGCTCTAAATAGTAATATGTGTTTTCCAAAATTATTTACAATTTGAATGTTTACTTATTTTCTTATTTCATATTCAAGTTACTATTTTATTCTTAATCCTCCCTATTATGAATCTACTCAATTATTTAGCTTACTAACCTTCCAAAAATCATACTTGTCTTCTAGTCCTAACTCCTATTCCTCTGGGTACCTACACAAATTGTAATGAGCCTAAATTTACAAGGGTTAGAATGAATCAGACTGTGTGGTGATTATATGATCCTGAGACTTGCATTGAAACTTGGTAAAATAATAATTTATAAAATGGTTATTCTTGTTTTTTATCCAAAATATATGTATACTGGAGCACATAAACAGGTTTATAAAGTTTTATTTCTGGGATCTTTGGTCATCACAGCAGTATAAAGTTGAGGGAAAAAAACACCAACAAACCTATTTTCAGACTACTTATAACCACAACATTCATTTCAGTATCTCTAAGATTTAGACAAATCATACAAACACAGTAAAACATTGTTTAACAATGAACTTGGCTTTGTTATAAGCCCACAGTTTTTGCATATCTTTCAGCAAATCCTAATTAGCTGTCTTTCAACATGCTGTGCACCTGCCCCACAGATAATAGGAGAGAGCATCTGCATAGATGACTGCATTCCGAGGGCAATAAATAAATTGCGGGTCAAAATTATTACAAAGCTTTCCCCGAATAAACGCATACCCTTCACAATACTAAGCTGCAGATGTGAAAAGTACCTAAAGCCCACTCAAATGGTATGATTATGGGGCTGTTTGAGTTTAATAATCTGACTGTAATTCAGGCATTTTCAACAGCTCATTAAGGGTTCATTAATATATAGGCAAGCTTGTGAATTATAAATAAGCAGATTAGAAATCTGTATTGGCTAGACTGTACCGTACTAGCCTCCTTAACAGAATTCCACTGTAACATAATGAAGTCTTGACCTCAAAGAAGGAGGTGCAAACACAGGGCACTAACTAAGCTTTTTGGCTCTCTTATTTCAAGGACCATGACTAACCTTTGTTCATTCAGAACTGAAGAATGGTTTCAGATCAGAACTGTTTCAAGTATGTACTATACACTGTCATGAATTAGGCATAACAAGATCTATCTCTAAAATATTTCCCTGATCAGGTAAGACACACAATATCCATAATAATGACAAACAAAAGTTATTAATGAGTACATTATTCAGACCTGCTAAGAAACAAAAAGCTGTTATGGAAACTTGAGTTATTTGATTTTTTCCCACCTAATATGCATACTATAAAACAAGACCCCAAATTACTCATAAGTTTAGGCCTACAAAACCTGGGTAGTTTGTTCTCTGTTGAACTTATTTTTGATTCATTCAACAATCACATCATAGTGCTAGCTCACAGGATAGAGTCACGCAAAAGAAGGCCAGAGTAGTATTTTCAGCAGGCCCTAAATCTTGACTGCTTTGAAATAAGTGACAATTCTAATATTTCTGGTTACTCTTATTATTTTTTTTTTCTTTTTTGAGACAGGGTCTTGCTACTTAGTTCAGGCTGACCTGGACTCCCTATGTAGCCTAGGCTGGCCTCAAACTCACAGTGATTTCCATGCCTCAGTCACGGAAATGTTGCAATTACAGGCATGCCCCCCCACGCCCAGCTCTACATTTTCAATTTTGTGTTTGTTATTTAAAAGTAACAACTACTTCTGTGGTCACAAGTTAAAAAGTTAATTAGTGAAAGAAAACACCTATGTTATTTCCTGTGCTTTCATTTAAAAAAATAAAATTTGCAATTTGAAAAACATAACCATATAAACGATAAAGAGAAATTCAGAGACATGTTTCTCCAAAACATAAAAAAGATAAAGTAATTTTATATCTGAAATTCTTAAGAAGCTATATGAAGCAGAAAAAACTTAAGACATGAAAGTCACAAGTCTATGGTAGTAAGATCTCATTTGAAACTGTTTCTCTTTGGCTTGTGAAAACTGGCATATAATTTGGAAACAAAATAGAGAAAGCCACTGACAAACTCTCAAGGTACCAATTGTCTAAACTAGACTTAAGAATTAGGGGTTGTAGGGGTAAGAGGTAGGGTTCTCAAAGATAACTGTGGATTAACCTGAGGCAATGCTAAGGAGTCAAGTCCAAATCCAGAGAAGGTTGGACCTTAAGGGAAGTCTGATAGTGAAGAAAACAAACTGAATAGTATCACGACCTCCTGAAGAAAGATCTGGAATAACAGCTGCACCTGGATTTCACTCTACTTAGATCTAAAATGAGCACTGTAATGAAAGGGAAGACATACTATTTTCTAGATAGAAGTAGAAAGCAACTATAAAACTCTAAAATTTTTAAAATATTATGTGGAAATGATAGACAATACAACTGTCTATAACAACCCAAGGCCACAATGCCGATCTGGTTCCAGCTCCACATCTCTTTTTAAGCCAATGTTAGCATCTAATCCACTGAATATGGCAGTCATATTACAAGCTAATGTCACTTTCACTCCTATTTAGGGTGACTGTGTGGTGTGTGCACATTTTTCATGTCAGGTATATTAAATATAACACGGCAATGCACTGCACATTTCCACGCCAACCTAGTTGTCACTTTCGCTTGACTCATTCTCTATTGAGGAAAAATGCAGCACTGGGAATTTACAAGGCTTTTCAGTTAAATGGACATAAATCACAGGTTTCATTCAAACCGAATAATCACTGGCCATAAAGAGCTACTTGTCTCTTACCATATATTACAGTGAAGTTCCTGTGAGCAATAATGCAGCCATTCATGGCAAAGAAAAACAGAGCGAGACATTAAGAACTGACATGTAATCCTGTTAGGGCCCTGACGTGGAGAGTGTGGCTGACATTTTTATCATATATGTCCATTTCTATTTGGAAAATCAGAGGAATAAAAATGATTACTTCACTGCCCAAATCTACCTTCCTAAAACAGCCCACTGAGATTTGTTTACATGCTGGGAAACTGCTTACTAGAAATTCATAAATCTAAGATTTTGAAGCATTTCCCCTGATGGTTAAATTGAAGATATGACTAGAAAGATTCCCCATAATGCTTCTCCACACCTCCATTTCCTTCACTTTCAACACATAAACTGTCAATCCATTGCTTTATTACATTTCACCTTCATTATAAAGCTGTTGGCAGAATGCCTATTTCTAACATACAGCACTGATAACTTTTCTCCAAGCACTTGCTGCACAGCCATCTCACTACAGAAAGCAGGCAACTAATGACCTTTATTAGAGGTTCGATGGAAAGCAGCTAGATGCTATAATGACATTATTAGTATCTTGGTCTGTACAGGTACTAGACTCCTGGGCAGAATCTAGTTGTTATTTTCCTGTAGTTCCACAGATGTACTTTAAACGAGGGAAACCATTTAAAGGCATTTCTTGAATCACCAGCGTTTTTCTATGCCAGTGCAATTCCCAAGACTATGACTCTGGCATTTCTACACACTCTCAGCAATGCAAATGGCAACACAGAGAACACTTACGGATCATGTCTTCTCCCTGGCTAAACCCGCAATCCCAGTTACATTACATCTCCAGATGATTTATTTTAACAAAAATAGAATATTTTATATGAAAGAGCTAAGCCTTAAATAATAATACAAGTTAAATATTTTTCTATTCAGAACCATCAAAAGTATTGATCATACTTACTGTATTTACCTGGTAACTGACAAAACTGCAGTAGAATTCATTCATTTGAAAATATTTATTATGTTTCCTGCTGAACAGCAAAGTATGTTCATAGTATAGAGGAGGACTTCTCAAAAATCCTTCAATCCTAATTAGTTTCTCCGTAATCTTCAAGCCTATTTTAGTGAACTGTTTACAGAAAAATCTGAAACTACAATTGGCTGGCAAAGGCAAATCTTGAAGATTTTCCACTTGCCAATTAGATCTTGCCTCAAGAGACAAGAAAAAGGAGTGAGCCTTGTCACTGTGAAGTGAAGAGCAGCCAAGATGAAGGAGCAGATGGACTGTGCAATAAAAATGCAGAAAGAAGAGTTACATTTTTAAGGCACTTTTTTGTTAAATGGAGCTGCATCTTGTTGGAGCGCTTGATATATAAGCACTGTCAGCTACAGAAGAAGAGAACAGGGCTAGGGCAAGATATGAAGTATGCTGTGCTTGCATGAGACAGTGAAAAAAGGATGAAGGGAAAAACAGGCCATGTTTCTCATGCACATTAGCACCAAGGGTTACCTGTGCTCTGCTCTTAAAGGAAATTATTACAAGTGGCAGGGAAAAAGGAAACGGCCATTTTCTTTTTGTCTGAAAGAACAGATGTTCAAACAAAATGCTTTATAAAGGAGATTTTTAGGATTGGTAAATATGACAACTAAATTTTAAAGGAGAAAAAAAATCCAGCACTTTTTAAAAGGGAAAGCAAAGAG
Source organism: Cuniculus paca (assembly GCA_004365215.1). NCBI lineage: Eukaryota > Metazoa > Chordata > Mammalia > Rodentia > Cuniculidae > Cuniculus > Cuniculus paca. The sequence continues at coordinate 24,898 of RJWT010002362.1, read as the reverse complement.
TTTCAGAACCTACATGAAGAAAGAATTATAATAACACTGCTTATCACATGCCTGGGGTCTCCTCACCAGAAAATGCTAGAGGCTCCCATCTGGACTTCACTCAAAATCTGTTAGTCTTCTATGATGTACACTTCTAAGGCTCTTCAGCACCCATTTATACAAACTCTATCACAGACCTTCCTTCTACCACATTCTATTCCCTTGCCTTTTCTCCCTACAGACAGAATAAGATCACCGTGGCACTTTCATTTCCTGTCTTGTCAGTTAAGATCACTGCCATGCTGCGAGTGGGATAACATTACAAGGCACCGCTACTCCCTCTAACACCAAGGACATCCTGTGTGCAGCTACTCAGGCACACAGCTGCTTCCCCCACTGCTCTATTTTCTGGAAGACCAAATCTAGCCTTCGTTAAGCTCCTCTCAGAGCCAGTTCACAACACAAAATGTTTCTTCCAAAACTAAAGTGTTTCCTGTCCTGTTTCTTTTGTAGATGGATTTAACTTCTTACTTTACAAGTGCTAATGTGAGAGTACAACTCTACTAGTACTTGGATTTCACTCTATTAGCCTAAAAAAATTCTCTAGGTTCAAATTTACACATTTGCTAAGTATACAACATAGCAAACAGTAACTGCGTGTTTCACATGTTCTCCCTCACTTGATTTTTACATAAATTTTTGGGTAGATGTCATTAGACTCATGCAAAGGCAGAAACCAAACTTCAGAGATTAAGTGACCTAAGAGCCCAGGTTCATATAGTAAATGTCAATGACTCAAGCACAAGTCTTTCTTTCTAAAGCTCAAATTTCCATTATATTTCAAAATAGACTTTCAATATTGAATTTCAAAATTCATTTAGCAACTACTATACAAACAAACAACTCTACTGGAAAGTATGGCATTGGCATTTAAATATCCTGGATTCAACTTCTGCCTATTTATTAGCTGTGTGACCACAGCAAGTCTTCTGGTTCATTTTGGGTAAATAAGGCTACTAACAATTCAAAGAATCACTGTAAAGTTTAAATAATATAAAATGCCTAATAGTACCAGGCATATACTTATCGCTTTAATAAATGATAGTGTCACATACTTTAAATCTTATAGAAACTTGTTTTTATTAAAATACTGTATTTCCTGAAGTCAAACTAGTTAGTTAGCATCATGTGAAAAATGACATATTGCCAAAAACCAGCTCATGAAAATAATGAGAGTATTCTAAAACAATTCTGTCCTACAATTATAACTTTCATCTGATTTCTGATATCACAAAGTCAAATTTGATGGTTAATTCTAGTGTTTCTATATATTAAATTACCATATGTTGTGTTGTCATTAGTCTATAACATATTTTAACGGTATGTAGTTTTATTGCTTTTTGCAGTCTTAATTTTTATGACCTAAGTTTTACTCTCATATCACTTCTAGAAGTGAACAAGCACTTTGATGTGTGCTGATGATGAAACACTCATGAGAGTTGTTCACTATTAGTGAGTTCTGGTCAGGCACTTCAAGGAAGCATGGAAACCTAGAGAACAGCCCTGTACAGATCAGCATGTGGAAAGTAAACAGTGCTGCTGATATATTCTGAAATAAAGACTCTCCTTTACCTAAAATGTACTGATTAAGATACAAGTACTGGCTGTACCGTGTTCTTGTTAAAATTAGTTAAATCAGATCAAGGTTGCACATCCTCTCGATTAGTATTCTGGAAATCTATTTCACAGATAAAGAGAGGTTTCTTAAAAAACATATGTATTCAAATATGATATAAATTTATAGTCAGAAACTACTAATATGAAGAAATGGTCTTTTCTCAAGGGAAAATACTAGACCCCAGTGGAATTTTAAAATATAAAGTACAGTTATTTGTGTACCTTAAAGTAATCAGCTAACATCATTTGCAAGTCCCTCACAGCAGTGAGAATCCTTCCCTATCAGATAATTAATCTCATGCTTCTCTTTGTAGTCATTTCTTTTGCTACAGCCATCTTTTCCCTTTCTCTAAAATGTTCAAAAGTGAATATAAATTACAGTTACTTGACTTCATTATGAACAGTAGATATCTACTGATACTGTTTTTTTTCATGCAGGGAGGAATGTCCACTTTATTGTTTTTGGAATGTCAAATTATCTTCATGTACAGGCTCTGCTCAAACAGCACACTAGTAAATATGACACAAGGGTCACCAACATTCCTAGTACATTCCAATGTAACAGCACAGCATAAAGTTTTATCTGTACTGTTATAAAGGACACAGACTCAGTTTTATTGAAAAGGATTTGTGAAGCATGCCATGATTATAGGAAACATGTACTTTACAAGACTTCCCACATGATTTTATTTTAAAATGTGCTGGCTCTTTATATAAATATAGCATCTAATTAACAACTGAAAATACCTCCTATACTGTATTTTATGTAACATTCACATGTATGCATCTCTGTTAAGGAGCTTAATTTTGCTGCAAATACTTAGACATTTAAGTCATTGATAAATTTCAAAAAGGGTATTTTGTGTTTCACATGGTAGTATCACATCCATCACTCTCTTCTATTAAAAACCATGTAAGTGTCTGAAAAGCCTGACCACCCAACACAGCACCCAAAAGACAATGGCAGAGTAGCTTAAAAAGCAACTTCTAAGCAGGAAAACACACAAGACCTCTATGTTAATAATGTGAATTAATTTTTAAAAATATAATCAAAATAGCATTTTCTTAACTACAAAAAGTGGCTGGCTTGACCTAGTAAGAAAATATTCTAGTGATTTTTTTTCACAAACAGTCCATTTTCTCCTGACCAATAAATAAAAGCTCGACTTCTAAAAAACTCTACATATCTGTACAACATTAAATATTTAAGTAACTAATTAATTGACAGCAAAGACAATCAAAGGCAATTTTCATAAACACTTGACTTCTCAAAGTGTATTGTAGATCTTGAAACTGTATAGATTTTATTCCCTTGATAAGAAATGAATGAGTCCAATTCAGTATCAGACACACCAAAATTAAATAAACTGAAAATAATGGCATCTAAATGTAGTACTGCTCAGTAAAACTACTAAAAACACCCCGGGGTGGGGTGGGGCCTAAAAATTTTTTTCCAGTTATGAGTGTACTAGGAGCATAAAGGATGAGACAGGCATACACAAAGAAACATGTAAACAATTAATTAGGAAAGTCAATTTGAGGAGAATAAATAAAGATCCTTTTGAAAAGTACCATAATGTAATTATAATAAGGTCTTTTCCCAGTTACTCAGAGGGTAAGGTGCAAGTGTACATCTTACCTTGTTGCCTAGTTAGGGGAAAAAAAGTTCATTATTCAACTCACTTCTCTGAAAAGGAAATATATATGCATTAATATTAAGTATGACCATGGATTTATATTAACAATATACAGATTTCAAAATTGCCTAAAGAAAACTGATTTTGAACTGGGTGTTTCAGGTGGTAAACCATGGAAATGTCAACTTTGATTTGAGCTAACAAAAAAGAATTTAGAGGATGGATAAGCTCCAGGACCTTTGAATTAAATGAAAGACCAGAACACTCCACAGAATGTCTGCAATAACAGTCTCTACAGAAAATTATGAGGAACTACATAAATCCACCCTCTTCCTCTTCACACAGGCTCATTAAAGCTGTACTGACTCTCTGGGCAGCTATAATTCTGCTGACTGATACCCTGGAATCACCCTGTCAATACCCAGTGGTGTGCTGCCTCTCCAACTATCTCTGCCCCTAATATTCCTCTCTTTGATGGGATTTGCTGACCTTTAATCTGATGCTAGTTTACTCTCATCACTGAAGTGTAAGTCGGAGAGCAATAAAACGGCAACCTCACTGATTCAAAAGGGAGAGCTAAAGCCTGCTAACTGTGAATCTAACCTTTCATAATGGCTCACTCTTAAAAGGAGGAAGCATGAAGTGGAAGGCAGCTAAAACAAACAATGTGTAATGCTGAGCACAAGATTTATTAGAATCCCTTTTGCATGGGTATTACCAGAGAACATCAGGGCTGCAAACAACAGATACACAAATATTTGAAAGGTACACCAAATCTTGGTAAGAATATCCTCCCAAACCAATACAAATCTCCAACAAGAGCTGTGCTGTAGGAAATCAAGCAAGGTAGATGAACAAAAAAGCTTGGGATGACTCCAGGTGGGTGGATGTAAACAGCACTAAATTAATAAAATCATCATTAAAAATAAAATGTTTTCTGTGATGAGATAGGAAATTATGTGCCTATTAATCAAAAACTCATGTCTGTAACAAGTCCAAGGAAATTCAAAGAGCTTGTGGAAATTAAACACTTTCAAATAATTTTCAGTAAAATATTAAGGGTAGGTTAATAAGGTCTCACACTCAGAGCTTTGTATGTGCTAGGCACTGCTCAAGGTGCTTTATTTATATTAACTCATTCAATCATCCCAACACCCAAAAAGGTAGGTACTATTATTATGCCCACTTTAATGATCATGAAATGGAAGCAGTATAAGGTATTATAAAACAAAAAGGCCAAGACTTGATCCTAGACCATCTGATTTTACAGCCTGAACCCTTTACCAACTCTTGTGCATGTTATATTAACAGAATCTAAAAGACAGTAACACTCCCTGAGAGAAACACTCATTTCTATTTAATTTTTATATAAGAGTTGATTCTGGGTAACTAAAAAATTCTCACTATATCATCAGACTTGGTTTTATTCTCTTTAAAATTAAAAAAAAAATTCTCACTATATGACCCTTAGTAAATCTGTGAATTCTCATTCTTTCTTTACCTTTTTGATCAACATCAAATAATTTTCTTAGATAAAACTAAGAAATACCAATGTATAAATAACATTTAATTCTATAATTTTAATATATTTCTCCAACTGAGTCTCTCAGTGATTATGACCAGGTGTATTTTCAAAAAAATGTTGCCATCTAGGAAGAGATAAGCAATATGAAATAAAAAATTAAAATAATAAGTTCAAGTATTTGATATTTTCAAAGTGTTAAGCTGTATTATGCAAAAGAAAACAAAACTATTATTCCATGTTTTCAAATGGAAGCAAATTCTGGCCTGTGCTTACTTTATTTGAAATTACCATCTAGTTGTTTTTTAAATGACTGGTCTCTTGAGATTTCAACTATTGGGACAAAAACTTAAAAAGCCATAACTAAGTCACAAGCACATACTGATTAGCTTAATATCAACTAGTGGTGCCAATCCAACAAGGCCACTTTTCACCTGCTTGCACAAAGACTGAGTGTGCCTTTCATTTTAAAACAATCTGGTAAACAAAAAAGGAAGGATCTTTCAGATTGCAAGACACATGAATCTATATAGAATATACACTAAATGCCAAAGCGTAAGCAAAGTGGAAGTTACTGCAAAACAAATCTCTTCCAATCCTCTTGAGGAAAACAGAATCTGACAGTATTTGGTTCTAACAGGTGCAGACAGAAGAATTACTTATTCATTCTACCAGAAAGAAAAAATAATAAAAAGCATAATTTAATTTATAATTTATGTTTACAAGCATTATCTTTAAGAGTTACAGTCTGCTTTGCAGATTACTTGGTCTGGTTCAAGTTGACATGTCGCATCATAGAACAAGCTGAAGGGTCTTCACAACATGTACAGTAATTAACACGTCATTAACAAATTAACTCACATACATTCAACATCATCAGTGTTAATAGCATAATTATTAATTTATTGTACATAGCACCCCTGGCACATTTCAAAATAAATTTGGAAGTATATACTTTCAAATATTAAAAAGGTAGCCATTCACACTGAAATAGTTTCATCAATAAACATTTTATATGCGTGCTATGTGTGTTTCAAATGAATCATATTTAGTGATGCTACAAATTAAACCTTTATCTGACTCAAGCTATACTGATACAAAAATGCAAAGAACAAAGACAAGCCTTACTCTGTGAAAGAACTAGTAATACATTAAAAATTTAATACTTGGCAGGTCAAATCTGGATACTCTCTGCTGAAGACAACCAATATTAATGAATCAGACTAGAGTCATTGTCTAGGATCCCAAAGGAAACAATAACGCAAATATAACAAATTCTTGGAAGAAAAAAATCCTGCAAAACTACTTAATCTCTAAGTATCACTTGTCAATGCTCTAATAATCATAAGTATGTTAAAAACCTTATACAATGTTTTTAAAAATGAATGTTAGGTAAATCCAGTCTTCACTAAAAATTCAGTTTAAGTCTTTATTTTTCAGTTTAAGTCTTTGCTGTAAAAGACTTAAAATCTTAAGTGTCTGCATAAACATCTGCCTTACTACTAGCCTCTGTATAATAATTGCTTATTTAAAAATTTGTTTCATTTCCACAATAAATCTAAAAGATATAAATTAAGCAGTTCTTTAAGAAGCTCCCTTAAGACACAGAAAATCTGGGTTCTCTAACAATGATGACACAATTACAAGAAAGGCAAAGATAAGACAACACTGTGGATCACCGTTTATACCAGGGTCCTGGCAGATCAGGTAGATAGTTTTTAATGGTTGATTTAGAAAATTCCTAAATAGAAAACAGACAAGAAAAAGGTGCAAGAGGATGAGATAATTCGACTAAACACATTATAGATAGTCTATCAAGTAGATTCAATTACTATCCAGTTATTTTTTTAAATAATATTCTTTGAAACCATTATTGGAAATGAGACCCTCTGGAAAACATGTAACTAGTTAGTTGGTCAGCTACCTATAGGATATCTGTGTTTCTGATACAAATTTACTTCCTTCAAGTTCTCAGTTCATTCTTCCCTTTTAGTCATACTTTCATTCGACAAACCTCTACTAAGTACCCACTATAGCTAATACATTAAAACTTAATTCATCACTGTTCAGCAGAAATTATTAATCACAACTAAACTTCAGCAAGTTTAGACTCCTTTAAGAAATAGCTATTTAAGAAGTGTACTTTTGAAGTATAATTGCTACATTTTTAATCAATTAACATGTTATCTACTGAAATTAGCTGTACAAAAAAAATCTGTATTTAGTTTTTCATCTGGAATCAAGAAACACAGCAAATGCCAGATAGTAAATCTATATATGTCCTCTAAGTAAAAAGAGTTTTAAAAGATGACATCTATCACTCTGTCTTTATTTAAACCACTTTTGTTATCAACTGTCTTTGAATCTGTGGCATTACTGGGGTAGCAGGTAGATACCACATCAATTTAACATCAAAAAATTAGTGAAAATAACTTCCCAAAAAAGGGTGGTAAATTAAGTTTTCTTTTGACTTTAAAATCCCATAATTTCTATGATACTGTCAAGTAACATGATCAAACTACAAAAACCTGTAATACTAATTGTTTTTTATGTATGGCTAGAGGAAAAATGTAACTTAATCCTTTAAAAAGCAAAGTACCTCCCTATCTCATTTTTGGTCCACAAGAGCTTGAAAGCAAATACTTCACTTGAAAGCTTTTGCCTAAAAGGAACCACCTCACTTGTAAACTTTGGGTTCCCACATAGTACACTGAAAAAAATGTCAATTACCGGAAGAATACCTTCCACGTTCAGCTCAGCGCTTGTTGAATACACCTCTTTTTGAAAAGTACCAGTCATATTTGGAGAATCAGTATTATAAATAATATCATGAATGTCATAAGCAGGATAAGACTCACTTGAATTCACTACAACTCTTTGTGGTCTGTTTGGGTGTAAATCCACCTGCCTTTAGAGGCTATGTTGTGAGTGAGCTAAACCATCAGTAGTTTATCCTGGGGTCCTCTGCACTACACACAATTATGCTGGGGTCACCTAGGTTATATAGGAAGCCTGAAGTTTTAAACTGTCATCAGACTATTGTGGCCTGATTTTAACAATAAGCAGTGCTTCTAATGATCTTAAAGGTAATTCACTATTCAGACCCCAAGCAAAAGATGCAAATGTAGCACTGAAAGCTCCTTATTAAATACCCACAGGCTACATCTCTGTACAATAAGCGGTCCAGGTCTTTTTAGAACATACTAATTAGATGAACAGAGAATCAGAAAAATGCAAAACCAGGTCATGCAGCAAAAATAGTGAAATGTTAAAAGGGAGGGGGTAAGAAAAGCATACTAAATTCTCCCTCCTGCCATTATTAAAAAATTATCTTCGATAAGGGGGCAAAATAAATCATGTCAGGTCACTATTTGACTTGCCCAAATTAGGGTAGATATTACTATTAAAGTTAAGTTTTAAGTTTATTGTCAAAGATATGCTTAACTGATGATACAGTACTATGAATAATACATTAAGCAAAAGCCCAATCTAAAATTAAATTTGCCTTGGGTTATCTACCATTACTATAAACATTCAGAATTATTCTGGTTTATAAATGAAAGTTAATATCCAAAAAATACTTTTTGCCAGTTTTACTCTTTAATAGTTACATATACATTGTTGCCAAACCAATACCACCACAAAATAATGGCCCCAGTTCTGAATTACTTCTAGACAAGCGAGAGAGAGAGAGAGAGAGAGAGAGAGAGAGAGAGAGAGAGAGAGAGAGAGAGAGATTGAGATTTAATACTGACATATTATATTTGTCATTTAGGATGTACCAAAATTCAAATAATTTACCTTAGTATGAACTGTTAGGGCAAGGTACTTTTTCTTTTCTTTTTTAAAATGAAGTCTCTTTTTAATCCCAACACTGCAGGAACTGTATATTAGAGTCTAATGTTATATTGGGGAAATTAAGGCATCAAAACCTTCACTTACTGATCAAAATGTTGTAAGGCACTACTAACTGCATTTTGAAGCTATAGGATTTATATTACTTCCCTTTTCATGCTCCTAATTTCCAACGATGATCTCTCTTGTTCAACCATGTTGTGCCTTGCTCAGTCTAACTAGCCTCGCCTGTAAGCTAAGACTGACCAGATGTTCCATAGCTTCCTTATAAGTTCAGAATTTATTTAGGACTCTGATATTATGGCTACAAACTATATAATAAGCAATTCAGTGATTCTGAAAAGGACCCTAAAAATCAAAACACTCAAACTATTTAACTTACTTTCTAAAGCAAATTTGAATCATCTTAACACTAAATTCCCTGAAACTTAAGTTAGCTCACATTCCAAAGGAGAACAGAAATTTCTGTGGAAAGTTTGCTCTTCTCTCAGAATCAGACAGTGCTGTAGAAAGGACAGAGGTAAGGAATGGTGGTGAGATGATGTCCTTATTGGTGAGAGCTGTAGCTACCAATTGATAAACTATATTCTGAAATGCAAGAACAATGGTGAATGGGCCCGTTTGTCCTTCTGGCTAAGAGACCAAAGAAGTAAAGTGCAAGCAGGAACCTTATGATGTACCTACTGAATCACATGTATTTACTGTTACACCCATCCCCTGTATTTAAAAGACCATATGTGTTCAAGAATAATGTATTTTTTTAGTGTACTGGGTAGTTCTTCATAAAATAGTTCCATTCAGTAAGTGAATGATAGTTGAAATGCCACATTAATATCTTAATTATTGTAAGAATGACTAAATACTGCACCTTAAATATATTTTACATTTTATTACATTTTATTTAAAATAGTCAATCTTTAACTAGGGCTTGGTTAAGCTGGTTAGTTAAGGATCTTTAAAGAATACCAAACACATGGTAATTCTGACCATGTTCAACATGGAGTAAACATGCACTTATATGGAAAGCTCCCATAAACTTTGATGCTGTTTCTTACTGCAATCCAGCACTTTTAAATCAGACACCCTCAAATAGCAGTTTCTCCTACATAAACCACGGGTACAATAAATTTCAGTATGTGGGTTTTTAGACTTATGAATACATTTTTGCTAGTACGTTTGTCAATTTTAAATGGTTTAGGCCTCTAAATAATTTGTCAAAGATATACAAATATTTTAAACCAAAATCATAAGCAACATTTGCCAGAAAGCGATAATAATGATAATCGAGTACATAGAATTTTTGCTTTATCAATTCCTACTTTGACAATCAAAAACATACTCTCTATCTGGTACTCTCAATAAGGTCTTGAATTTGATTGGATGGTGTAACAAGCAAACTATCTTACAAATCTTTTTTGCCCTCAAGAAGCTATTCTAAATGAATTAGTCTCCCACAAATTAATGAATTCATATTTTAAGATGCACTTGCAAAATGTTCTATTATTCCAATGCTAATTTGCAACCAAGTTAAGAAATGCTATCCTAACAGGGAAAAGAAATTCTAATGGGGAATGAATGTCATGTTTGCACAGGAAAAAAAAAGTGAATATAAAGTCCATGTGCACTGGTTTTGACAAGACACTTAATTTAGGTGATTTTACTATGTATATTCTTTAAAAAATTCAATAGCATCTAGATATACATTTAACTACTTAAACCACTTAAATAATGATTAAATTTTTAAAACTGCATTAAATTAAATGTAATTTCTTAAAATCAATTATAGATGAACAGGCAAGGAAACAGTTAATATACTAATTACAGTAATTAAGAGTTTCCAATTTAATTATAGCTAGGGATATGCATGCTCTAACATTTGTTAAGAGTGTAAAAAAACCAAACCTTTCATACAGAGACTTTGTTCACAAACATCTAATGGAGACCTCCTCTACCTCACTCTGTGCTTGTCTGCTGACACTACAGCAAAGGGTTCAGATTGAAGAACTTGTCAGTAATCAGGCAGGAGGAGGCTAATTAGCTTGCAGGTTAATGAGTGTGATGGCTCTTGACAGCATTTTGTTACAGCCTCTTCTGTATTTAAACAATAAATGATTACTTATATACAGTTGAGACATTCTAACCGTAACAGCCAAGCACAGGTTTAGTGTTACAGGTATAATATTAATTTCTTTGTTTCTAAATCAAAAACGTAAAGTTTGCATTAGTTATATCTGTAATACATTATCACAATACAGTAGAAAGGAAATGGGCATTTTAAAAAAGTAATATATTTTATGTAGAGGTATGTCCTTTGAGTTGAAAATTTCCATTGAAAGGATACCCGATAGGCAACATAATTGGGTTGTTGAGTGATAATTTAAATATGGCAGTTTTTCAGTAATGTGAAAGTACTTTCCTTCTTAAAAAGAATTCAAGGAAGACTTTTGTCTTAATTTTTTTATTCTAGATTTCTCTCTGTGTGAAATAGATATATAAGGCACACACAGAGGAATCTCTCTGCTTACCTTGCCGGTTACTAGGGATTTGAAAACAGGTGGTGAATTAAGGAAATAGCTCTATTGAGAGATTAACCCATTTCATCAGCCAGTGGAGAAGGAAATAAGAACATTTTACAACATCTCTATAATCCATATATTTAGTGGCAACAGAAAATGTCTTAATAAAAGCACTAAGAAATGGAGTGCATACTTTGCAGCAGTTTGATTTACTCTGTAAAGTAGCAAGTATTAAAATCTAAGTAGTCTGATTTTTATTTACATGAGAGGAAAATGATATGTGTCCATGGAAACCTTATCTGAGAATTAAACTGAACTTTAGCTGCATAACACCAAGGAAGGGTTATTTCAATTTAATATTCAGCATTCCCCAGGAATTTGAGCATAGACATGGAAAAGAAACACCTGCTGAGATTCACACTGCTCTCCAAATAATTTTGCATGCATGAAAATATTATTTGTGTACCTTCTCTCTGCTATATGATGAACATTTGAATGAAATAAAAAAGTAATAAAATTTTCAAATATGTACCTTTCTAATGCACTTTTCTTTACAATTAAGAATAAAAACCATTATATCCATCACAATTATGGTAGCCAGTTAAGTACCTGTACATCAAAGAACTTTAGTAGATCTGGACAGATTTAGTGGGGGAAAAAAGAAACTAGCATAAAAACCTAAACAATTTGTTTCAGAGTTTAAAGCTCCAGGTGTAGCAAGTGCCTAAAATTGCAAAGGAGTAAGTAAAAATGCAAATTCAAATTCTGTAGTTAGTTGGTCACTTTCCCTTAGTTATTCTGAATATTAAATCCTTAGGGGGCAAAATACAAGTACTTTCAAGATTTTACAACAATTGTGTTAGACATCTGAATGTGTTAGACATCTGAACTCTGTAAATTGCACATATCAACAGTCTATGAAAATAGTTTCTCTGTTATGCATACATTCTTAAATAACAAACACATTATTAATTAGCTTATAGATACGTCTTTGTCACACATGCATCAGCCTACTAGCTCATTTTATAATTTATATCCCTATGCCAGTTAATACAAATCCTTAAGCCCCAGTCACAATACTGAGCTAACTCTAGATGGATATGTAAACACAAACTTTTCTTAAGTTCTAAAACAATTAAATTTTAGAGAACCAAAATTTTCCGCTGAGCTATAATACTAATTCCAGTCTAGTGACTTCTGGGGAAAGACTGACACCTAACCAAAATCAGAACCCATTCTGCTTGTTTAAATGAGAATATTCCTCAGTCTGAAAAATTATTTATAGAGATTTTTTACTACCCTTGTATACTGCAATGTTATTTCCTTTCCCACACACTAGCAAAGTCCATTTTCACAACTGCTATAAAGCGGCATGTTCACAGCTAGTAAAACAACTCAATAAATAGCCTCACGAAGCTATAGCTGTCTCATATCCTTTCCTCAATAAAAACAGAGGTGAACTGCTTATTTTCAGCAGCACACTATAAGAAGACAGAAGCATTATGACTGCTCATACATTCTGACTATCATTTGCCACAAGCTATATCTGTCAGCATTAAATAAAGCTGCATTATAAATGTAAACAAAACACCCACATCTACAAAATGAGCTGTCCGCCATGGCTGTAGGCATGAATTGAACCTGCTTATTGACTCAGGTTGCTCTTTTTATTTATTCTTCTACAAAGACATGCATTTACTTTACCTTACAAGCATAGCAGGTTTCAGAAAGGCAGCTAGTCTTGTGCCAAACCGAAGGAAAAAAAAAATACATGTAGAGAAATGCATAACTTAATAGAATTACATTATGTAGGCAAAACTGACCAATTGTTTAAAAAACAATCTGTGGGCTCAGTTCTCTAAATATATATTAAAGAATTATAAGATAATTTACTATCAAATACAATAGAACTTTATTTTCAAATATTTAATGAAAGGGATAGCATGATACTATACAATTAATTGTCCCAACCTCCACATCTTGGGTATCCACTGATAAAGTCATCTTACGTTAGGGAGTTAAAGTAAATATTCAGGGAATCCAATTAGGCAAGACATAAAATTAACGCAAGCTGGTAAAAAAAAAAGTTTCTGTAAAATATGATTATACCAGTTGCAATGGAACTGTAATTGTCCGGGAGTTTCATGCTTAATGCAACTGTATATAGTATAGTCACAATAATACATAACAATAGGAAAAGGTAACAACTTTGTGAGTTAAAATCATTTTGCCAGCTTCCTTTTTAAAAAAACTCTGAGGTACTGACAGATAATTCTGAACACACTGTAATGTTTATATTCTCATTTTCAAAACAGCAAGGAGTCAGGTGCCACTCACCACCCCCCTCGCTGCCCCTGACCCAGCTATCTCTCTACCTCTACTTCTCTTGTCAGGTCTCACCATGTTTGCCCAGGCTGGTTTAGAACTTCTAGGCTCAAGAGGTTTTCCTGCCTCAGCCTCACAAGTAGCTGGAGATACATACAAGTAAACACCACTGCACTTCACTTCCTTTCTCTTTATTATTATTCTATGATAGGAGATTAAGCTAGGACAGCGGACATGCAAAATACAGATATACTGGACTTCTGAGAGTGACTATAGCCCTGATAATATTCCAACAAGTATATTGTACATCAAAATTTTAGTTTATTTCCAGGCTTATTTTGAAAAGGAGCACTGTCATGCCAAATCATGACAAATTAAGGTATGCTTTGAAGACATTCATTACATACAGAGCCAGAGTAAACATATAAGCCACCATTATACACACATTACAGGAAAAAGTGAAATATAGCATTTTTTTTTCCAAACAACCACATGGAGCTCTTCTTGTGTACTTGATCAAATAATTTCCCAATTAGTTTTCTCCACTAAATTGACTGATTGCTTTGGCTTCATATAGACAGAGCTATGAAATGAGGTTAAAAATAACCTTCAGAGACTACTTCCTCCCACACCCAGATTTTCAAACAATAAAAGATCGGAAACCAAGATGCAGAAACCAAGTACTCCAAAGAAGTTAATCTTTATTGTCTGTTACCTGTTGAGCAACTCAAGAATCCTGGAGAGGTCTAAAAGTTTCTACTTTTCTCTCCAGTTGAAAAAGTCCACCAATTAAATCTAGATTTTAAAAGCAAGAAGTAAAATGCAATGGTTAAAATATTAACATATACTGTCACAATTTATTCTTACATAGGACATCATTCCCTGTAAAAGGAAAAGCATAAATGTTTCTTTGCTTCTCACTATTCCATAGATTGATATTAATTATTACTGCTCTTCCTTTCTAAAACAAGCTTGTTAACAAGAACTACGGGGTTGCTTACAGCTGCTATCCATTGGGTAGGTTGCATCATTGTTTATGTTGTTTACAGGAAAAGAGGGAAATCAGTACAAAGAAATAGTATGGAGTAATTAATGTATTGTAGTGCAATAATTTCCACTTTCTACCTCCATTTAAATAAAATAAAGCTCAGAAATGCCAGTGTAAATCAGGGGGAGCCACAGGGGAGCACAGTAAGGCAAAGACATTAAAGCCAAACCAAAGCCCTTCTTCACCCAAGCTACTACTATTATTACTTGTGCAAAGCAAATATTCAGCCTCCAACCCTAAATCATTTCAATTCCTATTTCCAAGTATAATTTAATCTTTTTCAGCGACACTTGATGCTTACTTCATCACAGCATAATGACAGATTAAAAAGTTGTTGAATTAAATATTAAAGAGGACTTCAGGCAGTTCTGCATTTTTAAGGAATAACACAGATTGGGGATGAAATGAGAAGCCCAAATGCATATTTTATACCAAAAGGAAAGAATACATATATTTTTCCTCCAGGCCACCTACTTTGTAATAAAACACAGGGAGGGTTTTTAGTTAGTGGATAAAAATGTGAAATAATATCATGAGCCTCATATCACTGTAACCTGGACCCCATGCAATGATGTCAAAGCTAGTGATACCAAGTAAGAATATGATTTTTTTGGTGAGCATCTTAAATATTTAAAAATATGTATATTCATAACTTACCATTTTTGCATTCTGATTTAAAATTTTTAAATTCTGGAAATTCACCTCAGATAATCTCACAGATGACAGAATTAAAAGCAAACCATTATGTAAATGGTTTTATGATACAAATTGTTCTGGGTGGGTAGAAAAAGAAACTGAGCTATAGTTGTAAATATAGCTCCAAATAAAATGCTAATTGAATTGTTAAGCCCAATTTTGGAAGCTCCCATTACATTCAGGTAAAATTAAAGATGAACAAAAGTATCGTAAGTCTTAAAATGGAACACAAATATAGTAAAAACCACAAAATTCTGGAAGTTTACAGTTAGGATATATACAAGATAATGAACTAGATTTAACAGTTAAAATTCCAAAGGCCCATGGATCACTAAGTTTGCTTAATGTTTTTAATTGTTATAAAGAACAAAAGGATCTTTTTTCTCCCTGAGGCTTAGAAGAAAATACACTTCTAAGTTCTTGTTTCATTGTGAATTTAAGCAATAGAGAAAAAAATGAACTCCATGAATATTTTATTCTATTCCTATAACGGCAAATTGCAGTCTTTTTTACATACAGTACACATATATTTACAGTGTTCCTAAGTATCTAAGTAGTTTCTTGTCCACTTTTTCATTTCACTTACCTGTTTGTTACTAATATTGGCTACTAGATTGAACCACATGAAATCACCAATTTGTAAATTTTAAAAATGAGATATTAGAAATTTCTTATGATTCAACAATTCATTTTAGAAAGTTTTATTTTTATGTATTTCCACTAGAGAAAAAATTATTTACATTAGTATATTTTAAGTAATTAGAAGTGATTTAAGAGTACATACTATCTAGAGGAGTCAACATTTTCTATAGGTCAAAAAAGCAAATGGCATTTGTTTTCAAAATCAGTTCATTTTTGGAACAAGTGTATAGTACAAATGTCAGATGAGTATTAAACATTGTTAAGTAATAATTTTATCTATTTCACAAATAGAAAAAAGATAAAGGTACTAGACTGGTTTCTTCAGAAATTATGACTTTGGCTGTGATAGAGCTAAATGTCATCATGACTGGCAACTACACATGGCCTTGAAAGGATGGCCTAATTCCTTTTGGAAAAATTTTCAGTCTGATTGCTCCTGGCCAAATGTGACAGAATTTACTCAGGAAATGATGCACACACAATCCTTTAAAGAAAACCATAATATATCACAGTGGGATTGTTTTGCACATCTATAAAGGAGCAAGATTTTAAATATTTCTTTCATTAATCTTTCCCAAATCTCAGGGTTCTGATGCTCTCCTGACAAGGATACTTGGGGCTAGCCATTCACTGCAATTACACCATTCTAATCCCACACAATGACATGCACACACTACACTGTAAAAATAATCCTTGCTAACATTCTGTAAAAGTACAAAAATAGCAGAGAAAACAAATTCTCCCGACTACCCCAAATATATCTTGATTAAGTCATTCTGAGGCAAAGATTGGTGACATACAATTTTTCTAGTTTCCAAATTTAAATTCTGGAAAGAGCAATATCTTAATTTTATGGAATGTTTTCCAACCAGTAACAATAAAGTGATAATTCCCCATCACCTAAGGAAGGATATAGTAGGGACTCAACGAATGTTCGCACAAGTAAACTTCCTGTGGAATTCCTTTGCAATCCAATCTTCCATTGAAAAACGGTCAATAGATTTGGATGCCTCAGACCCAATTACAGTGGGGAAACCTCCCAGAAGATGTTTCGAATTTATGGTGAAAGGTTTTGGGTTTGTTTTTGGTTTTGAGTCCCCCCCCCGCCCCCGCCCCCACTTACTCTAAAACCAACACTTTTCCTGGATGTCCTTATTTAGCTGGTCAGGTTTTCCCCCTATTCATTTAAAATGGTTACATAGTGCTTAGGCCGTCCTCCTCTGACATACTGGGGTCGCAGCAGCCCAGATAGTTGAAATCAGGGAAATACAACCTCTGCGTCGGCTGGCCGCAAATCAAGTTTCTGGTTTGGATTTGAAAGGCACCAACTTCGGGGCTTCCGAGAAGGTCTGACTCAGGTGGAGCTGACCCAAGAGTACCAGGGTAGCAAAAGGTGCGCGTTCCCGGGCGCTGCCGGCTCCGAACAACGTTCTGCCCAGCGGCTCCACGCGCTGCTTGCGAGCGGGTGTCGGGCGCGCCCATTGTTCTCAGTGGCGCTGAGCGCGCTGCGGCCGCAGGATGGTGATACGCACCCTCCCCCGCTGCGGCCCGCTCCCCACCGAGGCGAGCCCCAAACCAACAGCTGACAGCGAATTCTCACCCGCCCTGACTGCATAATTAATGTAAACGGAGCAGCCTCCGTGTCCTGTGCGGGCTCTCTGGGTTTACTTTTGTGCGACACTTACACAGGCATATTAACTAGAGAAAGCAGCATCACAACAGGGGTGGAAAATCAGCCTGTCAGGGACTCATTCCAAATGCCACAGAAAGCTGAGCTGCTTCAAGATTGTTTCATCAAGGTGATTGAGAACAAAAACTACTGAGGAAAGAAAATTCGGGCTTAAACTAAGCTCCCACACTGCCATTATTTATTGCTCTAGCTTCCTTAGGGAAGAGATTCCTAACAAATCTTTATGCAAAATTCAGGACTGAGGAAAGACGTGAGGCCACTGTGCATGCACAGAGCCAAACTACCTGGTCTCGGGCGATGTATGTGCAGACCTGAACTAATCCCACATGCATGCTGACCGGCCTTGCACAACACAGCAGGGGAGCAAAAGACCGGGCTGGGAGACACCTCTCCACGAGACAGTGAGTTACTGCGAAACCCCCTGGTAAACTGTGGACGGTCACACTCAACTGAAATTAAGGCCCAATCCCAGGGGATGCCAAAGAGCTCTGCAATAAGGTGCTTGGTTTATAGTTGTTACCCACTTCAAACTAATATGTGGTTGCTATTTTGCTCTCCATAACCTGCTGTGGGTAAAAATACTTGAAAGTCGAACTTAACCTTCCAAAGAATATTTTACACCAAACAATAATTTACACCTTTGCAATAATTTTTACTTAATTTTCATAATCATCCCAGACAGAAAGTGCCTTCACAAGTCCATATGCAGCCTGATCTACATTAGCACTCAATTCTGTTTATGCTTTCCAGACTAGAAATGTTGGCCTTTAAATAAAAACTAAAAGATTGATACCTCAAATATACACAAATACTTAGTTAAATTCATTTACACTAGAACAGTACATTATAAACTTATAAATATTATCAATCACATTAAGTTATGTTTTTATTGTCATAAGTAATCAAATCTAAAACTTTCGTGACATTAAGTTTTCACACGACTTAGGAAAGGAAATTAAATACATTAGAAAACAAAGCAAAAAAAAAATCCCTTCTATAGAAAAGATATAACTGTAATATTTAACTCCAGTGAATTAGGTGTAAAGGAAGTGTGTATGTGTGTGTGTGTGCGTGTGTGTTGTGCCATCAAGGAGTGTGTAAAGCATGTGTACTGCCTCTCCTCTCACACAGCAGAGTAGCACCATCTTAAATGTTCTCAAGGAATTTCTCCAACAAAGGGGTCAATTGTACACCACAAAAATTTGTCTATTAAATGACTGAGAACTAAATCCAACTGCATGTTTTACAGGCATAATTAGGAATATGGACAATACCTTTATACATTCAATATACTACAGGATAAAATGGATCAAAATGGACATGTCAATCAAAAGGTTTTACTTTAGACAGTACACAGACCATCAGATAATTATTACAAATTAAAGATATTATATTCAATCATTTTTAACATCTCAAAAATGAATAACCCTGCTCTGCACATTAAATCATTTTTCTCCACAGAGGTAACATTTCTTTTATGTCTAAATGCACAAAAAATTCCTTCATCATTGCTCCAGTTCTTCTATTAGAAGTAGCAGATATCTATTACTCTCTGTTGAAGTCAACATTTTCACCAGGTCTGGACTTCTCTCTCCTCACACAGTATGAGTGACTCATCACATAATTCAGTAAAAGCTACTCCACTTTAAAAAATGAGAATTCACAAACAGATTATTCGCAGTGATCTATCTCCTAAATCTGATTTTACTGCACTAAAATTCTTATTGGCATTCTGTAGTTAATAACTTCTATATTAACAAATGTTACTTTATGTTTAGTCAGTATGCTTGGTATATAAGAGTAAATTCAGGCTTACTTTCTAATAATAACTAAATGAGCCTTCTAATTCTATAACTTTTTGCTTTTTTGAACTTAAAATCTCATGTAAACGGTAATAATTTTGACATGTTTTTAAGAGACACCAAATTTAGGATCAACACACACAAACTATGATCAGAAAGTCCCTTGAGATACCGGTATGAAACCTACAGCTCATTGATTTGGTTCCTGGTAATATGCTATTAAATTGGCAAGCGTGCTGACCTTGTGTGCAAAGGTAGAATTCTCCATAAGCAACATAAAAGTTTAAAAACAGCTTCAAAATGATTGTTTAAAACTGCAGGCTACAAAACCTTAAAATACAAGCATACCACAGTTTATTTAAAACTGGCAACCACAATTTAACAAGCTATTCTAACAAATGATTAGCATAGCGTGTGCTTTTCCTTAGCCATCAATTATGACACAGGGTAATGCAGGGCACAACTTAAGTGTCAAATTACAATATGCTATACAAAACCACTTTGCAACACAGCTTTCTGTTTGCTTAGCAATTACTACAGAACACACTGCTTTTATGAAAGGAACTGGTCAGAACTATTTATAAGCATTACCACAAATGTTTATATATTTATATTATAAAGAATTAGGTGACAATTTCATAAATTTTATCTTAAACCTTTAATAAAATGCCTGGGTTATCTTATGTTTGTTTTAAAGTGTGCATACAAACAAAATGGTCTTTTTCTTCTTAAAATAAGATTCATCTATGATATGCAACAAAAGTAGACTATTATTTTTTCAAGATGAAAGTGTAAGAAATCTTTTCACTTATTAGTCCACTGACAAAATTTTATTATTTTAACTGTCAGTGTAGTGAAATCTATATTTAGTAAAAATTTGTAAGCATTCTAAAGATACAGCAATGTGTCTCTTTATGACCCTCAATAAGACAGATTTAAATACAAAATAAACAAGTAGAATTTCAGAAATGTGGCAAGTTGTAATTTTTACATAACAATCAGTATTTGAAATACTTGCTCTATCAGTGGTGAAAAGAATAAAGGTTATCTGTCTTAATTGTAGGACCATCCATTAATTCATAAAACTCTTATGTGAATAAATACTTAATGAGAAAAGGGAAAAAATACACAAAACAGTTTTTATGCTGTTTTTTCCATTCTGCTGCTGTCCTTTCTCCTGCATTTGCCTAAAGGCTCTCAGTAAATTACACTCCCAGTAAATGACTGTAATTTACCCGTTGAATTCCCTTGTTCAGGAAAAGCACAAAAACACATTCCAGCATTTCCACAGCTCAAATTTACCATTCTGGATGTCAAGAACAATCCATGGGCAGTAATTTGAAACTGTTTGAACCTTCAAATGAGGGAAATTAGAAATGTTTTGAGAGCTACGATTTTCAGTGAGGAGATAAAAACCTGATAAAAATCTCTAACTGTTCTGTTGCTTCTTTCTCCCTCCCATATCAAAGTCAGAGGGCTAAATAAACTAGTCCAGAGTGGGTTTTCACACAATGCTATAGTATAAAATATACTATATTATATTAATAACATAAGTCAAATTTACATTTACTAGGTTAATTTTTAATGACAATAAACACTATAATGTCATGTTAATGCTAAAACATAGATCCTGCTATACAATTTTCTATAACATCTGTCTCCTAGGTACTATCTGACCATCACGCAAAAGGACTTCTTCCAGTACAACTTGTATGAGCAAAATTATAAAGACTCAAGGCTTCAGAGACATCCAGTTGTCATAGTTAAAATTATTTGTATAAACAAGGACAAAAACTGGTCACATTTCAATACAGAGAAATGTCATGCACAAAGAAATGTAAACATCTACATGGCCTAAACTTGAATTGTGTCACTTAATATTTTAATATTTAACACAGGCCAACATATAGAATAAGCCAGTATAATCCCCAGTGTAAACACTTTATCAATGTAAGACACACATATACTCTCTCACAGTATAGTCAAGAACATTCAATAACCAAAACAGCCTGTTTCACTCTGTCTAAAGGCAGGTTTTCATATGGCAAAATGGTTATAAATCCTCATTATCCTAAATAAAATTACAGCACTTTAAACATTTCCAGGGAGAACATTCTCTCTTCTAAACAACTACCTTAGCGAGTAATAGGAAGCAATATGGTTGCACTTGTGTCACAGTTGGAAGCCTTTTTAAACTGTCGCCCTGCTAGCAAACTGATTCTACATATTAAAATGAATGTGTTGCTTATTTCAAGGAGAAAAATCATTTATAAAATCAAGACCATTATTAGGATATTGTGACTTTCACCCTCTTTAAAGTGAACCAGAAGTAAAAGTGACAATCATCTACATGTATCCGTATAACTTCATTCTTTATAAGTAGTTTGGTCTTAAAAGAAACAATATTCACAGAAAATATGGTTTTGCATACTTAGCATTTATTAACTTAAAACAACCTACCATCCCAAACATTTCCAATCACAATTACATAAGGAGGGAAAAAACTCCTAATTTTCCCTTTTAGTACAAAAGGTAGTCTTTAAAAATGTCTCTAACTAAATTACAGACCTTAAAAAGTATGGATTTTACTTACTTTAGATTATTTGACAAGTACATCCTTTTCCCAATAGTTGTTCTGGTACCAAGGAGCACACTTGCTATTATTATAAGCTGTACAGTAACTGTTAACACATACATAGTTTAGGTAAGTTTAATATCAGATCTAAACTGGATATGCGGGTCAACTTCCTGTTGTGCCCTAAACTTCAAAGAGAGAAATGAACGAGCAAACAAAAATGCTTTACACATTCTCAAATTTCATTTAACTGTGGAAAACGTTAGAAATACTGTAAGTTTTCTACATGCTCTTTATTGAGGTATATGATGGCTAATATTTTAATTCCACATAGAGTACATAAGACATTAATTATGCATTCCCAAATGAATTTTAAACATTTCTCAAAAGGGATTTGCAAGCCTACTACACTGGGAGGCTGAAGCAGGAGAATCACAAGTTTGTACCTGGCCTGGGCAATTTATCAACTAAGAGTAAAAGTGTCTCAAAATAAAAAACAAAACAAGGCTGAGAATGTAGCTCAGTCCAAAGGCCCTGGGTTTAATCACCACCCAAAAAGGGAGTTGGGAGAGGAGAGATTTGTATAACAAAGTGTTGCTCTCTATAAAACGATTGCTTTGTAAATTCTTAAATAATACTTTTTTGCTAGTATTTAGTGTGGACAATTTAAAATTTTAATAATCTCAGCTGTCCTTACCATGGAGTGTATGTTTGATTCAATAACTATTCCTTGCATACTGTGTACTACACACTTAACTGGGAAAGGCAACTAGCAATAAAGTAATTAACTCCTCAACCAGGACAATATATGTTCTGCTATTGCTCTTGATTGAAAATTTCTCAGTTAATTTCTAGACAATTACATTATCTACTTTATAATTGCAAACCTGGATGAACTGTTTCTAAAAGTTACATCATGGTTCACGCCAATAGAACCTACAAATGCATAAAAGTTCCTGTTTCTAATGCCACTGTTATCAAGCCAAAAACAATTATACTCACTTGAGTTATGGCAACCAATAAACTTAGATAATCACCATATGCAACACAACATTTTGGCACTTGAACTTAAAACTCTTGTAGACAACTATAGATTGCTTCTAATGCAGAGCACTCTTGTCCTACCCAAGGCTGCCAATAGAAATGCCAAAGCTGCTGAATACGGCGCATCCTAGTAATGCTGTCAGTAAATGGCACATTCACACAGCCCCCAATCCTCTCTTCCCAGGCATGGTCTTCTCCAGCTGCAGCTTAATTTCCTGTGACTTGCCTAATTACTGTAATTAAGGATTAATTGCCATTAATTATTCACACATAAGCTCATCGCAAATCATGGGGTAAATGTCTTATGAAAGCTGCCATACAAGCCATGTATAAACACACTGGGATGCTTCAGGCAGGCGAATCTATCACTCAGCCCTCAAGCAAATCTCTGTGCTTCTCTTACAAAAACAGCTATAACTCTCAGAAACTTGACAGTTCTTTCAGGTAAGCATTAGGTTACAAAGCATGTTTTCCTGTGGAAGCCACAACGGTTTTATTAGTACTATAAATGCTGTTTTATCTTTCTAACTGCTATTTTTATGTTTCCATTTTTATTCTACAGTGCTCAGTTTAGGACAACCACTTGCTTCAAGGAGGAATGTTTGCAGTTGCTACTTTCCCATCACCATTTGAAATAGTTCCATGTGGTTTACAACATATGACCATGCAACTGAGATCAGCATGCTCAAAAAGAAAAAGAAAAAAAAAAATCCAAAAGATTAGCTAAATGCAACTGGGGTGAAAAATTTGATTTTCAAAATTCATAATTTCTGTCCTTGGTATAAAAAGCCATAACACACATTTCACCACTCCAAAGGTGTTCCTTGTAAGACAGGTTACAACTTGGCCATGAAAAGTTCCACTGTCAAGAATGACTGAAAATGGCAAGGAAACAAATTGGCTTTATATGGATTACTTTTGTATTAGCTGAGTTCCCTGTCTTCATAAAATCTGGTATTTTCACAATTACAAAACATAGACATCATTCATTTGCCAAGCTAGAAACTGTTTCTTAAAAGTATTTCTTACAGACCCGGAGGTGATGAGGGAATGTTCAAGTCTCTTAGTCTAGAAATAACACTCCTAACACTTTTTTTCTAGTTGTCTAGATTTACCACGTTTAAATGATTTAAAATGAAATAATTCATTTTAACAATAGAATGAACTACTGTATATGTTAAAAGACTCGAACTACATCAACACTGTGTATTATCACTGTCCTAGGAAATTTATATCTAAGTAGGCAGAATGTTGTTCAAATTGTTACTGCCTTCTGCAGCAAATTAATGCATGAAACATTTTCATTTCAGTACGTTTCTGTGTCTTCAGTTAACATTTATGTAAATGGACCTTATGGTAGATTTCTAATTTTCAAATATTCCTCTAGAACATCGACTTTTTTGAATACATCATTTAAGAGTTCATTTCCCCACATTGTGCAGTACTTAAGATGGGCATATACAGCAGCTAAAAGAATTTCAGTTTAAAATCTAAGCTTTAAATACCCTGCACAAATAACTAAAGACCAAAATTAGAGTCAAGCAAAATGACAACTAAGCTTCTAGACCCACAGGCTATCAAAAATTAAACAAATGAAATGTATAACTTTTTACTAATATTTCATTGACAACATATTAAAATCACAATTTCAATCAAGTTTTAAGAGGAAAAAAGAAACCAGGCGTGGTGGCGCACGCCTGTAATCCCAGCACTCGGGAGGCTGAGACAGGAGGATCATTGCGAGTTCGAGACCAGCCTGGGCTACAAAGTGAGCTCAAGGCCAGCCTGAACGGCATAGTGAGACCCTGTCTCAAAAAGACAAGGGCCGGGGATTTAGCTCAGTGGCCTAAGGTTGGCAAGCGCAAGGTTGAGAGGTCAATTCCCAGTGCC